>VOMN01131511.1:0-12570 GCA_014899125.1 Orchestia grillus | reverse complement strand
ACTGGTGATGGATTGGCAAATCTATCCATCTTGTATAATACTAAAACTCTGGTCGTCTTGCTTGCCTGCTTCAAACCGCGCACAGAAGAGAAATTACACACTTATGTCATGAAAAAGAAATGAATTTAAGTCGGGCTGGTTAGTAAAGTGGATACGGGAATGAAAAAGAGGGCAGAATCGTTTGTCTGTCTTCGTTTAATCCTGTATTGTGGATACCGAGTTAACTGCGTGGGATATGTTTCTGGATACGGTTTGATTTTGATAAATTTTATGTGACACAACAGGTCACGCGTTGTCTAGTATACTTATAAAACTTTGGTCATCTTGTTTATTTGTTTGCTTGCTTGAAACCATGCATAAAAGTAAAAATATACGCTTATGTTAGTAAAAAATGGAATTTAAATCGGGCAAGTTAGTAAAGTGGATACGGGAATGAGGAAAAGGGCAGAAATTTACACTTTTCGTTTAATTATGCATTGTGGGTACCGACTTAACTGCATAGGTATATATTTCTGGGGACGGTTTGATTTTTATCAATTTTATTTGATTCCACAGGTCACGTGTTGTCTAGTATGGCCTACATCTCAATTAAGAGAATAGTGAACATCTTGAAGTTTCCATTTTTGTTTCATATAAGGACTTTAGGACTTCAGTCATATTCTTAATTGTCTTCAAAGATACACTTCGTCCCCTGATGACGGTTGGAGCATCTCGACAGCGAAAGCTAGGGCCAAACTTAAAAATTTTATCGTCGTAAATTCCATATAGGGGAAAATAGGGACGTCTAGGGTTCATGGTTAGTGTAAATCAAATAGCTTAAGATGGCCTCCACTTTTTAAGTGAAGGCCTTGCCTGAGCTTCCGTCTCCGAAAGCTCGAGAACGATTCGGCCCTAGGTCTGGAAATTCATATATGTCAACGATACATAATCATATATGATATATATATATATCAAAATATAACCTTCGGGCATAAAAATGACGGATGAACATAAGGCACATAAGGTGTACACGCGTATCTATGCTACGGATTATTACAATTCTGAGGGAAATTTTTGAAAATAAATAGCTTCTTTTGGGACAAAAAATTGTAGAAGAAATTATACGTTGACGTAAGAACATTATTTTTGAAATGACTCATAGATATTTTAACAGAAGGTAAGTTCAGTAGAGGCATCAAATGGATCAGTTTCTTAGCAACTCATTAACAAGGGTGTTATTCGGGTCTGAAAATTGAATGCATTGATTGATGGCACTTTCAATTAGTCATTTGAAAAATGATTTTGGGAACCTGCTTGGCTTTACAAGAGATGTTTTTTCTAGTTTTGGACAACTGAAATGCCATAAAGTTTGATAACTGAACATCCAGAATGATAGCCGATCATTTGATCGAGTTGAAAAATGAAATCTAATTCTTAAGGCTCTTATCTTATTACATGAAAAATATACCAATTTGTGAATACCTTTCCACCTTCTGAAGTCTGTCTTCCCCGTAATCGAGTGTGCGTCGCTGCCTCTGACACACGTTCGTTCTTCTGTCTCCAGGCGTCAGCTGNTGAGCGCTTGGCTTGGATGATATCTCTGATGTATCCTCTGCTGTGAATAAATTCAATAGAAATTGAGGATTAGATAAGTTTTAATTATGTAAAAATAATACAAGAAATTACATAGTAGTTGGTGACTTACTTCATGGACATCACCAAGATCCTAATTTAACAGCGCGTCACTCACAGACGGACGGACCAACAATTGCGTATTAGTNACGCAGAGCCCTGTGGTTGTTTGATTGGAACAGGACATTGTTCAAGTGTGGAGAAAGCTGGTAGTATTTAATTAAAGGATTAAGTATTTGCTTGGTGAATGTTCTATTGAGACACATAAGAAGTCTTTTATGATTGAAGCCTGCTACGAAAACAAAATTTTGTAAAATGATTTTACAAATTTGAACTCGGCAACAAAGTCACTCATGATAAATTATACTCACAAGCTTTGTCTATTCCTTGTCAAGTTTCTTTCTAGATTTGCTTTGTGTTTTCTACTGACTCAACACAAAAGTTTCCTGTCTGTATTTTGGCAATATCATATTATATTGTGGTTGAATAAAAGTATTATTCTNCTAGATTTGCTTTGTGTTTTCTACGGACTCAACACAAAAGTTTCATGTCTGAATTTTATGCGAAATCATATTATATTGTGGTTAAATGAAAGTGTTATTCATGATGAATTGCAAACTCATAGTTTAAAAAATACTTTATAACGTTTGTGAGAGTACGAATATCATGCCAATTTTTAGAGTTATTTTCCTCTTTTTATAACATAGCGTGCAAATAAACACTACCATTTTGAGAAGGCGATACAGCATATCCCGCCGTCGTTACTAAATTCATTGCGGTGACGCACAGGATTCGTCTGAAGTGGACAGCTGACGAGTAGTCTCGAATAGGTCATTGGGCGTCTAGGATCGACCGTTGGGCGTCTAGGATCGACCGCTGGGTGTCTGGGATCGACCGTTGGGAGTCTAGGATCGACCGTTGGGCATCTAGGATATGCTTTTGGGATGTCAGTATACGGCAACATGATGCGTATTTTCAACATCTTGACATATGGACAAGGATCCCAAAGACGATGAAGTTGGTGATGTCTCTACTCAAACAACTTTTTACGAGAGTAAACTGTCATTTTAGAGTTATTTGCAGACGCTTCAGACCAGGGGCAGATTTTTAGTACTTCAACTGACTTCATCATTTGCTCAGATATTTGTATCATCTCATGTGTTGATTACATCTGAAGCATTCCACTGATATAAATGTATGTTCCGATCTTGTACATCAACATTTTTTTGCTTGATTTTGCCTTGGAGAGCGTTGTTGTGTAAATATTAGAACAATACAGCAATGATTCAATTACTGCCGCGTTAAAAGCAAAGTTTGGACCCTGCATAAAGATGGGCTCTCCTGAACGTGAAATAAATTCGAGGGTATATGAGAGCAAAACAGTTGTTCATCAAGCTATCAGTAAATTTTAATTTATGAGAAATATATGAAGACCCTATGAAAAGCTGTCAATTTCTACTTTACTAGTTGAGGAAGTAGATAAACGAGTGTGCGTGACGATCTTGTGATAGATAGCATAGTCGTGCTGTCTCCAGCAACCTATTGCAGTAACACTGGCTTTCTCTAGCAGCAAAGAGCGCTAGCGTCTCCTGGTTTAACAACAGAATTAGTTTAGTTTTTATAAGCTTACCAGTAAGCCTAACCTTACTCAAGGGATGAAGGAGAATTGACTGACTTTCTCAAGACACCATCAAAATTTACAGCCCATCAATGATGCACGGTGTTATTTTCTGATGGCTTACTGTAGTTGTGCAATACCTTTTTGCCCGCGCTATAGACAGGTGTTTGCCCCCGTCGTAGTACATCTGATGATAAATGTACTACTCCAAAACCAAACATCCTCCCAGGAAAAGAATACAAGGTTTAAAGTGTGTGTTTAGTGCTGCAGCTCTGTTTTTCCAGCCATCTAAATCGCCTACGAACTGAAGCCGGTACCTTAATTCGCTACATGAAAAGTTGATACTTCACATGGATGTTCCAAACGTTCCATTTCCATGCGTGATGGTCTCCNCATGGATGTTCCAGACGTTCCATTTCCATGCATGATCGTGTCCGAGTTACAAATAATTATTAAGGACTGGTAAAGACATTTCGACGACAGAGAGAATACACGTAGTTTATTGGCAAGAAAATAGCCTAGATTTGAATCTCATTGCGAGTCATTAACGGATTCTGAAAAATAAAGATAAGGAAATGCCCCCAACCAGTTCTGCGGCACTTGTTGGAGCAGTGAAACATGTCGGATGTGCAGAGATTTTTAGAGCTTACTTCCAGTCTCTTATCAAGCACATGCCTAACAGTATTGAAACACTAATTAAAAATAAAGGAGGTGCTATGTAATACTGATTTTACTTAAATAACCATGCAAGTCGATCTCGATTTTTCATCAACTAAGTTCTTTGTCACAAGATTCCATTGAATCTTGATTTTCACCGGCAATATTATATTTTTGTGAACAACTGCAATTGCTATTGAATAACTGAATTGCTATAAAGGAATCTCAAACCTGGCAGTACAGACTAGGTGTGCCAAACAACTGCCATGACAGCGGACATGTCGGCACCGCTGCGGCCCTGCTACTGCGCCGCACTAGTTACATGCGTTCTCATATTGCACACAGCGTCAGCACTGCACTAGCTGCTAACGCCACTCTACCTGGCACAAACTCGACGTACAGGGATCACTGTTACCTGCGAAGCACGAAGCGTTAGATTACTTCATGTGGTAGACTTTGATTTAAGATTTTCTAATCCATTCAAAAATTAACCAAAGTTGTCGGTGTTGTCGATAACACTAGCGACTAGCGAATGTTGCCATTTCTTGTCATAAAATTCTGCTAATTGAATGCCTATGTATTTTGGTAATTTTTCCAACTTTGGAAGCAAATGTATTGGCAATGATAAGAGAACAGGAGTGTTGGACCACACTCGAAGCTTCTACTGAATCGAGGCAAGAGTTGAAGCAAATACACGAGTATATGTAATGATGATTAAGCCTTCACCAAAACGCGTGATATTCCGTGCATAAAATATTTAAGCTTTTGCACTTACTCTCAATATGATGGTCAATTTATTGGTTTAATGATATCGCATCACTGTAAATTATGTATATAACGACTGCCCGCTATTTTTAGCTAACAACGTAACCATGAACCAATATTCAAAATTTATGAAAATGTGTTCGGTATTTTCAATCTAGTTTGGTAGCTCACGAGTGACGCCTTTCGCACACCGAACAAATTGCAATCCATTCACGCCTGTTTTCCGTAGGAATTAGATAAGGTTAAAGGTTGAAATACCTTGTCAGGTGAAATTATCTGACTCATTTGTAGGTTTAATAAAATGCCAATGACGTAAAGAAACAAAGAAGTGCTTTTGTTTTTGAAAAGACATATTATGCCATTTTGCTTCATTATGTTTTAAAAATTAAATGAGTCAAATGGGATCCATTATTGTCGACACATTGTATAAGGCGTTCACGAAAGTTGTCTATAACTAGGTGGGTAATTTCTTGCGNTTAATGATTCGCAACTGAACTTCTTATAACAGTTGCTGACAACAACATGTGACAACCAGTTAGTGGTACAATGCAACTCAATTTTTCAATAGCTACTGGTAACAATTTATGATTTAACTGCTGAAAATTTTTCAACCGACAGGAACGCCTCACAAAAGTACATCTTCCTATCACATATCTGCCTGCCCCGTTGCAGTCTGACGGAAGAAAACTTCAGTCTACTTCTGAATAAGCTTTCAGGAAAGATGGTCTTAATTGACTGCGAGCCGACTGATTTATCTGTCCCCGCCAGAGTGAAACTTAATAATTTGGGTGAACAAAATGATCCAAAAATTATTTTTCATTGGACCATACCTCTGGTTGATGCATAAATAGCGAGAACGGAGAAAGTGGACGAAATTAAGAAATGCTGCGATTTACACGTCAATACTGGGCTCGTGGAGTGATTATAAAGGGTGGTTAAATAGTAAGGGCGGATTTTGAATGTGAACCACACCTTAACGTCAAGTTTTTTTCTGCATTTAATTTGACATACTATGTAAGACTAATTCAATTTAACCATGGTATGATACACAATCGAGCAACGCGTTAAAGTTATTCAGGCTTNCGCTTACAAGGGGCAATTGACTCAAGAACTAAAGCCTCTTGACCATTTCAAACGTCGTCAATGGTTCAACGTCAAACATCGGCCCTTCAAATTTAACCACCCGTTTTTTACAATCGTGGGAAACAATGACGTTTTCATTCGTCACTGCCATTGAAGGCCTCAAAAGCAAATTCATCAAAAAGAGTAACGGCTTTTTTATGTTGTTTTGTTCATAGCTGCTATGTGTATGCGATTTCATATTCTCCATCGATATAACTCTATTTGAGATGAGATCAATAAGTTCTGCCAGCACATAATTGACAACATATTTACTAGCTCCTTTGTTAGCGCTGTCGTCACGGCCTCTATAGCTAAGCGTGGTAGCAGCGGAGCGCGGACACACGTGTTAGCGGGATGACGTTCCGTCACCGACCTAATTCTTAGAATTCTCAAAATTCTACACTTCTCAGGTAGTTCTCAAATTTAAATCTGATATTACTAGATTGGAAAATATTTATTATCTCGTCAATATAGGACCACCACATTGAAATAACTATCAAAACCTTTCCAATCGTCAAATTATGTTTGGGAACTTACATTTACACAAGGATATATGCATATAAATGTACGTACGGAAGCGCCCGTGCTGATGCAGTCCCTGTATCATGGTGTAGATCATAACAGGCTTGGAAATGTGGGTGGTTTTGGTGAGAGTAAAACACAGAATGACGATATTTTCTCTCTGAATTTGTAGCAAATTAAGCTCATGACAATATGTCGGATTGTTTCTTTCGTAATGAATCCACCTTGTTGGTGTTTCAACAATGACGGGAACTAAACACTCGCGAAAAGCGAACGTTGAATAAGTTGCGTCTCAATTGCGCTGCACACTATCCTCATATTTTTTGTTCGAATATTCAAAGAAAAATATCACTAATAAGAAATCATAATACTTTGTAAAGGTTTTTTCAAATTCATTTTCCCCGGGTATAAAATTCAGCTCCCGTAAATTTTCAAGTTTCAAGAACAATATTGTATATTCGTTTACCTTTGAGATCTTGAAATGAAACTTATAAAAATAACGAGGAATTCTCAGACATGGGGCATTTGGGTCTTATGGTTTGAGGACGACTATTTACCCTGTGCTGCAACTCGTGACAAACACTGCCCAAGTCGTGGAATTTGTAAAGGACTTCACGAAACTTGAAGTTGCTTTAACTCGGAAGCAACTACTTGAAGTAGTTGCTTTAACTCGGTCTGACATTTACTGAGCCAAAACTTGCAACTTATTTCAACTTTTCAACTACTTGACTACAGGAAATGGGATTTTTTATTTTCCTTATAGGTAGGGAACGCGCTGACATGAAACGACTTTTTCCAGTCGGGAAATTAGTAATTTAGTGTTGAAGTCAGTGATCCTGAACTTTCTTCTGTCTAATTACGTGATAAAACATTCATTTTCCGAGATAAGGTTTCAGTAACAGTATTATTGGTTTATTGGTTATGAACAATTGAATTACCTTGGTTAGATCGGTCTCACCATCGGTTTTGAATGCAGTTAAATTGTTGGAGAAAATAAATTTAAATGAACAATTCTTGGTCGGCTAAGATGGTCCACGTTTTAATAATTACCTCCAAATTTCATTGTCAATGAATTTCATTTTGTTCCAAATGTCGTAATTCTTACTTTTTGTAAAACGAAAATGACTAAGCGCTCATGCATATTTTAGGCGCTGGATATCCGAGCAAATATCACTAGCTAATACAGGTGTGTGAGGCACCTGTCCACCTCGGTGCAAAAGCTGTCAATGAAACAGCGCATTCTTCGAGCTAAAACGAAAATAGTTTTCACGAGGTCTTATGTGTAGGAGCTCTTGCACTAGTCGAAAGTTTAGTCTTAAAACTTGGAGACTCGAATGAAAATGGCTAAAGCATTATCTTATCAACGTCTCTTTACAGCGCAATGGGTGTCGATCATAGGAATAGGTCTTTATTTCAATTCAAATTTTGTAAAAGTCATTGCTTACGGGGCTAAACGTGAGAAAACTACGCGCGTCTGTATTTTAAGTGTTAATTGAATCTTGAAAGTATTATTCTTGGTAAATTGTGAACTCCAGTCAAAATGAATACATTGTAGAGGTGAAACTAAGAAACTAATAATTCGCCAGATTATTTCATATTTTCTATATTTCAATCACTACATTTATTGAATTCTCTAAATTAGGTTTAATCACTAAAACTACGACAGCGACAAAATTCGACTGAATTTATGTCTTGCACCTCAAAAAACAGAGAAATGAAAAATTAATTTAACTTGCCACGTTTCGCTAAATGTACAATGAGATCGTAGAACGCACGTCTCAACTGCTGGTGCTAACGAGACGCACCACTTGCACCTGCCTCCGACGTCATGTAAAACTAGAGTGCACCTAGAACCCTAAGCTGCTTCATTGATCATTTTCTGGAAGAGGAAAAACACGCGATTCAAGCTGGTTTCCTCCAGCATATCTTCCCGAAGTTGTGACTTCCATCACCATGGGTGAGACGAAAGAAATGCTGTCCTCACATCAAACACCTTCGCAGTTGGCGTCAAAATTCTGCACAGATCCGATACGAGCGAGCATTGATTGGTGCGTTAATGGGGGAAGGTAAGATATTTTAAAACACATGTTACAACTGGCTTTACAAATACTTGATAACTATCCGTAATCATGTTAAGTTATCCATGTTTGGTCCCTGCAGTCAATCGTCGTCTGTGGGTCTGATGGGTTCAAGTTAGAATATTTAACTCTGATGAATCGCAGAGTTGTAAATAAGTTATGAGGAACAAAAATATCGCAACATTTTAAATAAACAAAAAGTGCTAAAGCCTGCCAACTCTTCAGTGAACAGGAGCTATATCTATAATATTAAGTGTATTATGCAGGAAGAAGGTTTTTTATTTCAAATTTCCAAGTGTGCTACATGAAGTGAGTATGTTTTGTACATCATTCATTTCCGTCATCACTAATTGCAGAACAATGAATTTCCATCTTATATTATTCCACTTTCAATGACCTTCAAACTTTAATTATTTTGGTTTCTTGAAAACCGAGGTTTTTATTGTTTGACTAGTAATTGCTACCCGCCAAAAATAGCGGAACAAATGCTGTTAAATTCTTGAGATACCTTCTTATTCATGGTAATTCTTTCATGAAATAATATTCTGTTGAGTATCATAGATACGGACCCGCGAATTTTCTTCGATCTAAGGCGTGATACAAAGACTGACGAGCGGGCGGACAAAAGGATAAATCAACCAAACAAGCAAGCACCACTGGGCTATTATTATCTTTGAAATATAAGTAATGGCATAAAATTCTCCACTGTAGCATGGCTTCATTTAAGTAGTATGGCTGTAATGAGATTCCCATGATAATAACATAGGAAAAATTATGCCCAAAAAAAGTATATAAATTTTTTTAACCAATCTAAAATATTTAATAAGTTCAATAAATATATAAATTTAAAATAAAAATATTCATTGAAGAAGACACCAGTCATTTTATTATATTGTGCAGAAAATTGGTATTCGATTAAATAACATACTGGTTACTATGGTTCACTCCATGCTGAAGTCAGAATTCACGTTTTCTTTATATACTAGCAGCAAGTTTCATTTTATGCCGAACTACCTCTTACTCACCAAATATTGGAGCGATATTTCACTGAAACGAACCTCTTGTTGAACTTTATTTGTCATGAACACACGCCTTGTGCACTCAGGCCTTGGATTTTCTTCGCAACCAGGAGTGTCTGCTGGGGGACTTCGTCCATCATTCTTACAGACGAGAAAATTCTAGTGGGATCCAAGCTTTCCCTTGACAGTTATCATATTCGGATGACCTACAGTTTCCACCAATATCACATAAAGCTTCAGAAGTAATTGCTTTCACTAGTCTCTGGCTTCCTTTGTAGAAATAAATTAAAGAATCACAATCCCAGTGAATAATAAAGGGTAGCTTATCCTGAATTGTACGAGAAATGTGTCTGTTGCATACTGTAATCTTAAGCGAAGAGATTCTGGTGAATCTAGATGCTGGATTCTGTATTTTTCCGTTCGACTGACTGAGACTTTAACCGAGACAATGATGGAGTATGAAATTCTCAGCATGCCATCACACTGTTCGCAGCATGGGAATCGTAGAAGTGGCCTCTCATGACCCTTCGACGGAATACGTAATATTCAAAAGTTTCTTACATGGAGAGGGTGATCTTTTACAATCCGCTTGAACAAACAAAGCGATCTTCATCATTCCGTTCCATAAAACTTACTTCCACTTTCACCAAGAATATTATCTCAAATCGACCTCCGCTCGTTGGATGCTCTCCTTTTCTCTGACGAAAATTCCCCCACAAAAGCGTTTTTGTCCAGCGTCTGCTCCCTCTTTGCGTATGTAAGCTTCTCGGAGAACGCTTCGAATACATTAGATTTCCAATCCATATGGATGATCCATAATATCGTTTAGTTGGAGAAGTTTTGAGCATCAAAAGCATCGCTTGGATCGATCTTGAATCCCATATATTAACGCTTCCGGAATTGGTCAATTCTGTCCTCTCTTGAGTCTTGGTTCCAGCAGATGAAACGCATGTACCAAACTGACAGAGCGTAAGCAGTTAAACGAACGTTTTAAGTGAAGAATTTCTGTTCCAGCCAATTTTTAACTCTAATTTCATATATGTAACTGATTCGAAAACTTCTTAAAGACATTTAAGAAATCTTCTCAAGGTATATGTCGTATTCCGAGACCAAAAAAAAACGAGATGCTTCAGAGTCAGCGTCAACGTTGAGCATGAATACTTATAGTTATCATACACTCCTTTTTATGTTTTTTACCTTATCACATGGGGTGCTGAAGTACGAAAGGGCGAGGTAACTGATGTCTTGTGCTTCTTTCGTCTGAACGCTAAGTATCAACAGACTGAGAGATTAGACTCGTCTCAAGTCGTGAATTTTAAATACGAGTACACTGAGCATCACTCGTAATTGGTAACAAGCAAAAAATTAGACTCGTCTTAAGTCATGAATATTAAATACGAGTACACTGAACGTCACTCGTAATTGGTAGCAAACAAAAAATATACAGCTTGAACTGTTAATCTCTCATCCTAAAAATCTCCACTTTCATACTCAAAATCCCCTGCAGAATTCGAAGCTGTTTAGAAGTGCATGATCATTTATTATTTGGAGGAGAATACATTGGAGTTTCGGTAGGGGGGAAACTAATGAAGGAAAATGGTGAACGATGTTTTAAACGCATGCTTTCTCTGCCTCGAAAAAACCTTCCGTCAATTTAGGGAGCTTAATTTCTGTTGGTTATTTTTGCCTTGTGATGAAAATAATCACTGGCTGAAAACTACGAGCACTGCTTTAGGTGGTAGGAGGTTGCGCATCATGTAGTAGCTTTTCCCTGAGTTCTCGTACCTTTTTTGAAATTAATACAGGGTGAATATCATTTGCACTTGAGACATATTTTGACAAAAACGTAGACAAGGATCATACCTATGGGCTTAATACATATCTCACCGGAATATTCCCTACGAAAAAATTATAATGGGTAGTGGATCATCAATTTCAAGAGGTGATAAGAGTTTTCCTTGTATCTCCAGCGAGTTTCAAAAACTTACGTGCTGAGAGCTAAAGTGGATTGCTCGAAATTGTGTCCACTTCTCCGAAGCGGACTGTCACTGAGCTATTTCTTTGTACAGATACATTAATATTAAAGACTATATTGTTCTTTTTCAAACGCATTTCAAGACTTTCAATTAGAAGTAACACTTTTCTTATTGTTGGGTTTATTGATAAATTTCACAATGAATGCATTTATAGACATGCAGATCTGAAAGACTTGATATATCGCTCTACAAACACTCAGTCCTCCCTCAAATTATTTACCTTTTTAAAGTTTTTTGTTTAGTATTATAGAAGTAATAACATTTTTTTGCAAGGCCGTACGAAACACGGATAAAATAGACACATTTTCATTTATCATCGCTCGTATGTCATCTTTGTCAACTCTGATTTCTGCAATTTAAGTTAAATCTCTTAGTTTATTGACGCGTCTTGGCTGGACGACGTGCGCAGCATGGTTCGTTTGGTAACAACATCACACATTCAGCGCACGAGCATATTGACGTAGAGTAGAACTCAATTGACATTACCCATTAATCGTATAAAACTTGCAGGCACTTTGAATAAATGGGAAAACTAGCCTTTAATTCACTGAATGTTCTATTTTGAAATACAGTTTTGAATAACTACATTACATTTAATTATGATCGCTGTTGGCGGAACCATAATAACAGAAAATGGAACCTGTGGGACCCCCGCATTTCGACTGAGTGCTCAATTTTTACTGCACTCTGACCCCTAAAATACCCATTTCTACTGTTTGGATACGAGTACAATTGCTGCAAGCCCAGTTCTTTAAAAAATCCCAACCTCTCGTTGTCCACAACCACATCACTTCTCACCCAGTAAGTAAGAAAAATGCCACAGCTGACCAATATGAGCAGACTTTTTCAACCCCTTCTCTTAATCCTATTCTCAATTTTGTGTTACTTCTCCTTGCATTTGCCCTAAGCAACAACTTATCATCTAATCATCTTTTTTCATCAAACCGCCGTGGGCAAGGGCGATCAGCTAACAAATAAGAAAACATAGTCTAAAATATTAATATCATTGGCATTTTATTGCGCCACTGATTTGTTATTTTGTTACTGCCAATTGATTTACCATATCCTGTGTCACGTATGCCCATGTTCAGGGAATAAATGATTATGTCTTTTTCTTTAACAGTACAAGTTCACACAATACA
>VOMN01131508.1:0-10764 GCA_014899125.1 Orchestia grillus | reverse complement strand
AGATGCTACTCCTCGAGACTCCTACTGAGTGAGCTCCAGCTTCTCAGAGTCGAAGCTTCCTTTACTTTACATTTATTAGAAAATCTTAGAAAATTTTACTCTGTCTTCATCATCTTCCCTGATAAGTGTATATTTGTTATAGACGTCACTGTTCATGTGATGATACAACTTGTGCTTGAAATAAACTTCAACATTGTTTAGAGTATTGAAGAAGAAAGCTTCTTGTGTTTGCCTGGGTTGATCTAATAAATCTTCNTCTTATAGATTCTTATCATACACTTTGAGCAGCAAAACTCAAAGAAAATCAAAAATTGTAACAACTTATAAATCTGCCCTTACAACTTATAAATCTGCCCTCATATATTAGAAGCCTCTGGCTCCAACGATTGTTTTACAATTTTATTATTTAGTCTTATTTTAGAATAGAATGGAGATAGAGCAACCTTATATTCTGATCCTTGGAGGAACTAATTTTATGGGGAAAACCTTCTTAGAAGACTTAACGGTTCAGATGCCCAACGCACATGTGTTTTGCATCAATCGAGGGAAGGTTTATTGGTGAGATCTTCAATATTATTTTCAGGAATAATGAAGCCAGGAAAAAATGTAAGTTTAAAAACTACCTTTCTGACAGAAAGGATCACAAAGACAGTGGAAACATGATTAAATATCTCTGCTAAAAACTAAAAATCTCAGAAACCAAAAAGTGGACAGCTGTCGTTGATTTTTGTGGTTTCAAATGGAGAGATGTACAGAGTGCTCACAAAGCTTTTGGAACGCTCTGCGAAAAGTACATTTTCATATCTTCGGATTCTCTTTACAATAACACTGACAAATAACGTATTTAGCTGCCATTGCATGAATAACACTTTGACATGTAAAGAGAATATGCCAGACAGAGAAGTTCAAATGTTTAGATAAACGATCGATACGGATATGTACGTTTTGATAATATTTTTAAAGAATAAAATGNATCAAGAAAAGTAATGAGCATCCCATTCCTCTTTCAGCTGATGATGAATCTCATAAGATCTCTTTAGTTTTTAGTCAAGATGTATCCAAAGTCTTGATCAACTTAATTAAAGATCCTACACCAGCCCCTAGCAGCTAATACAACTTAGCTTTTTCTGAATATCCCACAGTCGAATAGTTTTTAAAGCTGATTGTAAATTCTTGAAATAAAAGTTTTAGGGAAAATATGCAGAACATCCTCCATGCTTCAGGGCAGTCAAATAGCAGAGCAATATTTGTTATCCATCAACATAATTTGGGACAATTTCCATAGAAAGAGCAGTCAGATAAATCGGGTTCAAACCTACAAGTTTAGTAATGTTTTGTCTTATGTTTCTAGTAATCGGCAGTGAAGACAACTGTGAAATTCTTCACTGAATGTGCTGGAAGCTACTCCAAAGAAAGAGGTGAAATGCAAAGAATGTTAAACAAAAAGATCAAAAGGAATGAATGATGACAAAAGATATAAGTTTAGATAGCTAATAATTTGTAAAAAAAGATAGACAAAAAGTTTAAAATATGGCAACAATGACAGTAAAAGAAAAATCCACCTACTTTTTCAATTAAGCGAGTCATTTCTTTATGATGGATGTCTAAGGCAATACATCAATAGTTTTTATTCTCTTTTTGACAACTTTGTCTTTGTAACTTTATCTTCCGTCACACATTTTCGTTGTAACCTTGAGACTCTACATAAGCAACCTTTTTTGCGTTTATATTCTGTTTCCAATATTTTCACTTTCAGATGAATCAATAGTTGAGCCGATCCCATTTCCATTATCTTGATGCTTTCTGTAACTAGCTGGTACTGAAAAAAGGAGAGGAAAAGCCTTTTACTTAAATAGTAAAACAGGTGATTTTTCAGGGTTTTAAGAGATTTTAGACTCCCCTCGACTGATAAGTTTGTCTTTCACTGCTAATCTACTTCGACTGCTTAATGAGTTCTTAAGCCTAGCTATGGCCCTGTCAGCCTGATTAAGAGTGTAAGAGCATAAGTTATTGGAATTCTGCTTTTTTAATTTGTTTGAATTCGCATTAAAAGCCGAACTGTTTATCGGCTGTCCTGATGAGTCTCTGTTGAGAAGGTGAGTGCTTGACATTAAATTGAACTAGCTTAAGAAATATAATGGAATTGCTGCTGTTGATGATTGTTAAAAGGTCGAAGTAGCAGGCTAGGTCTTTACTTTGTTTGATTTTTTATTGCGGTTGTAGCTATGACCATGTTTATGACTATTGCCATGATTTTGCCTGTTTTATGCTTTAGCCTCAGCCTGCAATGCGTTATTATAAGCCTTTCCAACAGACATTGAAATATGAGGCAGTTATAGTTGATAATGCTGTTTGGGATTAGATGATGATGATCTTTGTTTGACGTTTTTTTGCTGAATAAAGTCAAAAAATGTAAAGGGTTGGTTTCTGCTGATGGGAACATTAGGAACTGGTTTAGATTTTTTCTTAAGCTTGAGTTTGGAATGTTTTTATGAGAGTAATGAAGGCATAAATAAATTAATGTTTTATGATTATAGTCTTTTGCAGTGAAAAAACTGACAACAAATAAATATAATTGGATACATGTGCGAATTAGTATAAAAAAATAAAGAATTATTGAGTAAAGTAAAAAGATATTTGCCTTATATGTTTAGTTAAAATAATGTGAACAAATAAAAGGAAATAAAAAGTTCTTTACTCACTTTCTCTTTTTCACTATTATATGACAACAATGTCAACATTTTATGGCCTTTGTATCTNCTGCTTTCTTTGGTAGTATGCGTTCACAGCTGCCTTAACCACCGGGGTAGAAGCAGCAGTTTTCAATTCGAAATGTTTCAGTTTTTATGCCTCGCTGAATTGGTCCCATATTTTGGAGGCAAGTTTGTCCCGAGCTTTGTCCCCCAAATCTAAACGAAATCAACTCAAAAGTTTATTACTTGTTGTGTCTATCAGCTTCTCTTCAAATATCAATATTTTCTTAAAATGTTTATAAGACTTTTTGAGTCTGATCTACTTGCTTTATCTCTGCATTGGGACATGCTTGCATTCAAAATGGTAATCTTGATCTGAGATTTGGCTAAAAAATAGGTTGATTTCTCGTGTAATCACTTCCATCTAAAGTATGAACAAGACAAACTTACAAATTACTCAGTTTGGCTATCCATCTTTGCAGTAGTTTTGTTTAAAGTTGTTTTTAGTTTAAAAATATTAATATTTTGTTTAGTTTTTTTAGATTTATAAATTTGTAAAAACTAGAAACTGAATAAGTTTTCAATAAATAAGTCAGTCACACTCAAATGCTTTATAGAGATAGAACTTTTTTGAATAAGTAATTTTTTGTTAAATAAAATTGATAAAAAGATAAATTAAGATAAATGGTTTGAATAAGCTAAGCTTTAAATGCAAATATGCATTATTTGCAATGAAAAATTGTGTCAAATCAAAGTTTGTATTTTTCTGATATAGGATCAGATAAGAATAGATTTATTAAAAAACCAATGACCCATTAGGCTCATTTGAAAGCCTGTGGTAATGCACTTTTGATAAACTGTGCTGTTCAGGAAGTTTTCAGTTTCGATCATATTCTCGAAAATATTTTTACTGTAAACATTGCATTACAATATTTTTGATGAACATCAAAATAGTGTTAACATCTGAATCTTTGAGCGTTTTCTCAAGGGGGAAGCCCAAAAATGAAGTGTACCTGAAAATAGGGAATATATAAGCTAGGACATCGATTGCAAAAATGTGCAAAAGCAATAATAATAAATTACATTATAACCTAGAGCATGGGAGCAGAATGTGTAAAAAGGCATACTCCACATAGAGTGAACAGCCACTCAGAGAGACTGGAGACCATTGAGAACTAGCTTCGCAGATGTGAGGAGAACCTGCACTTTTCTTTGAGTATCGACCATCTCAAACTTACAAACATGAGCAATGTACTTTTAATCTAAGATGCAGAAAGTTAAGGAGATCAGATTTCAAGTGAAGGACAAGTTTGAGATCACATACACTGTGCAGGATTTCATTGTGCAGGAGAAACTGATAAAGGTATCTTCCAATCCTATTTTAGTCTGAGAAAACTCAAAGAATTTGGTTTGAACTGCCTGCTAATAAGCTCGATTCGCGTAGGATGGTCATTCACATTGTCGGCAATGACGAAAAGATAGTTGAAATCCTCAAAATCAATCTGCTGCNGATTCGCGTAGGATGGTCATTCACATTGTCGGCAATGATGAAAAGATAGTTGAAATCCTCAAAATCAATCTGCTGCATCTTTGCACGGGGCCTGTTCACCATGACCACATTTTGAAGTAAATGAAGGCCCGAATGATGTTCGATCTTCATATTTACCAAAATATTGAGATGAATTCCAGATGTCAAGGACTGAATATCAAGCTAAACTCTTCTGAGAATAAGGTCAAGCTCGATGATCTACAATATAGACTGTCATTACTGGTATTTTTCATTTCATGCCATATAGACATAAAGCTAGGAATACAACTCATATAGCTAAAAAGGGCAGCAAAATCCTGATAACTTGAATTTCTAAACCCGAGAAGTAACTTCAAGCATTCCAAACAACTATTTGAAATAGGCCAACTTCAAGATAGATATTCTAACTCTATCGGATACTGTGGGCGAGGGCATGGAGGTCATATGTTCCCTGTTTGTCCCATATCGCCGGGTTTAGAGCTCTGACAGGAGTTCTTTACTTTCCAGACAGGACATAGATTACACTAGAAAGGAAATTATAGTGACCAATGAACCCTTTTAAGTCAATGGAAAATAAATCGGAAGCATCTCGTTCACCCTTTAAGTATAGGCATCGATCCTTTATGCAGAGCAAATGGAGTGTCTGATCTATAGCGAAATGGGAGTGACTACAGTCAGTCCCAGTAGTTAGGAATCTAAAAAAGATCTCGTTTAAGAAATAAAAGATCTTTACAAAAGGGTAAAGAAGATAAAGAGCGAAGGCAGCCAGCGCAAGGCAGATCTAGTTCGTGAAGTCGATACTTTGTACAGAAAGTTTTAGAACAGCAGCAATGGAGGCCAATTCACATCAGAGTCTGAGCTATATGAGAGGCAAATCACATTGGTCAAAGTGTTGAGTGAGCTGTCTGCACTGATCGCAGAAGGTCAAGAAGTACTTAATGAACGTCTTTGGCGCATTATTTATTTCATTGCGCATAAACCTGAGCTTACTTCACGCTACCTGACTGTGCATCAAAATTAATAGACCCGGAGTGCGCTGTATTTGAGTTTCTATAAGTTTATCTGCACTGTTCTAGCAAAG
This sequence comes from Orchestia grillus, assembly GCA_014899125.1. Taxonomy (NCBI): domain Eukaryota; kingdom Metazoa; phylum Arthropoda; class Malacostraca; order Amphipoda; family Talitridae; genus Orchestia; species Orchestia grillus. The sequence continues at coordinate 5,462 of VOMN01131508.1, read as the reverse complement.
ATCATCGCTAGTACATAAACCGGAATCACCTTTGCAGAGCTTCAATGTGTACAAAAGTTCATTTCCTTTGCCTACTTTCGGTTTCCTTGGATGCAAGATGTACTAATCAAAGCGATATCAAGAAAAACTGACCCAGTCATTAGCTAGGATAAGCTAGCTGAATTCGGAGCCAGTCGCATCCAAAAAAGCCCATCGAAATCATCTGTCTATGATTGGGAAATCAATGTATACAACTACATCCAAAATAACTCTGAATTTCGACCAGTTCTATAATCTCTTGAAGAGATATCCCGGAAGCATCCAGATTGGGATAGTCTCCTTTTTAACAGAGGGGATGAGGACTTGTTCTATGGATTGTATGTAGAATTGTGGACAGAGGCTTAGGTTACATTGAAAAACATTCGAGGTAAGATTTCATGGGAGTACTTCCCGTATTACGGCAGATTGTTAGGCAGCTTCCTAGGAGAGATGAACAATAGCAAGGTGGCAGACTTTTCAGGGATGTTCAAACAATGCAGCAATAAACTGGTCATGAATGAAAAGCTACTGAATACCTTTGTAAATCTACTTTTTCCAAGGACTTATCTGTTTGAGATATCATGTGTCCTTAAATGTCTCAACTTGCTTGAGTCATACTTTGAGGTCATCAGTAAAAACGATGGTAGGCTCCCACAGGACTTTCACTCAAGCTGCTTTTACACAGGAATCAGAAGCATATTCACGCAAAACCACTCATATCTCATTGTCAAGGTAGTTTTCTTTGTAACTTACGTTTTTAGACTCTGTTGATCCTTTACAAGTATTCCGACATTTTCACTCAGGATTTCAAAAAGGTCTTAGCAAACTATCTGCTTTCTAGAGAGATATTCTATCATTTGTTCCTTCATTGGTGCTCTAATGTGCGCAAAATGTTCCACCATCTTATCTACTTTAAACTCTTAAAGATTTCTATGGAGAACAATCCCGAAGAGAGTTTTCGGAAGCACAACAGTGAAAAAAAGCCAAATGATTCTAAGATAGACGGATTTATTTAATAAGATGAAGCTCAAAACTAGCGCAAGCTAAAATCTTTTATCAGAAATATTGAATATGAGTCATGCAGTCTAAAGATTCGAAAGGATTAGTAAAGTAAGCTCAATGGCAAAGCATATCATGAACGCATGAAATGCAGTCTCAAGGAAAAACTCCATCAAAAAAAAGAGCTCAGACTGAAAAAATAGGCTCAGTAAAGATAAGGTGAAGCTCGCCATCTTACTGAAGGACTCACTAGAAAGCAGTCCCTTTTCCTTACATTTGAGGAGATCGATTTCTGCAAATAAAGAAGAATGTCAACGACTGATAGTCTTTATGAGGACAAAATCTAAGAGAAATACCTCAAATATTCCTTAGTCTCTCTCAAATAGTATGATGAAGTTAAGAAGGTGCTAGAACCGAACAAAGAGATAGAAAATTTGTCTAAACTCTTCCAAGGTGATATAGACACATGAGACTATCAAAGAGATTCACTTTTACACTGGTCCAGCTTAGTCAGCAAGTCTTTCTTTAATATTTTAGATAGATTTTTCATTAAATGTAAATTTCATTTAATTGAATTTATTTATATTATATTCATGCATGTGTGTGTATATACATGTATTTTTACTAAATTGACCTAATACAGTTTGGAGCCAATATTTAAAGTAGACAGACAAAAATTAAGTTAAAACATACAAATAATATTTTGAAATGATTAATGCATCAACCCAGCCAGAGCTGATCAGTCCATCTGATTTCTTGATGACCCAACTCTAGAGTCAAGACATGCCACGTGACTTGCTTAACGTCCCAGCCATTAGCAGATTGAATAACTTGCGCATATTGAACTTTAAATCTTTCCGTACAGAATTCATTATAATTCAGGGAATAAGGTGTTTACAGGTCCATTCTAGAACTTTACAAGTATCATAGGTCCAAATGGATCCGGGAAATCAAACATTTTGGAAGCACTCACATTTTGCTTATGCGGGTAAAATATTAAACGGAATTTCTTTGATGTGAGAGAGTTCATAAACAAGGAAAAGGCTGAGTCTTACAAAGATATGAGCAAAAAGAGAAAGAAATGTTCAGTATAGGCTAACTTTGTTTTGGAAGATGGGTCAATATTGGCATTGAGAAGATAGTTGCATCCTGATGGAAATTAGTTGTTCTTTATCAATTAGGAGGAACTGCCAAAGAAAGTATATGAGAACTTTCTGTTCAGGAAGGGAACTAATCCAAACAAGCCAAATTATTCAATCACTCAGGGAGACATTGATAAGCTGCTTTTAAAGGAACCTCAACAATTGACAGAGTACATTGAGAGTCTATCAGGCTCTTCCTTACTCAAGAAGCCCTACGATTAGATGAAAAGTGATATGGAGTAAATCCAAAAGGCCATTGAAAATCGCACTGAACAGGTCAAAAAGCTAAAGAACTAGAGAAAGACTACCAAAAACATCAGGCATGCTTCCAAGGCTTATGAAGATCTTGAAAAAGAGTACAATCAGATAAATCTGAGACTATTCTTGGCAAAGGTATTAGCAAGAAGCATCGATCTAAAAGAGCTTTAGAAGATAATTGAGCGCAAGAAGTAAGAATAAAAGCAAGAAATCTAGCGAGTAAATAAATGCAAACTAAAGCTACAAGAATAACTTAAGCTGAAGCAGCAGTTGAATAAGGAAATCAGCGTTTTGGAGGAGAAAGTTGCCGAAACATAAACCAAGCTTAAAAGTATGAACAAACCTGACACATTGCTTAAAACAACGTAACTTAATGAAGCGAAGTCAGAGGCATAGCTTCTATCTCAAGAAAGAGCAAACCTTGAGCAACTAAAGCGCACTCTAACTGAACAAATCCCACAAGTTCCTTCTTAAGGAGTGTTCAAGGAGTATCTCTCAATCTATTCAGAGTGGTAGAGGTAGAATATTGAGACCAAAATGTATCTAGATAACCAGAAAGCCCAATTTTATAATCTTGAGAGTCAGCTACAATTTCAAAAGTCACTTAAGTAAGAAGACCTTCAAAGGGAAAAGAAACACCAAGCTGATGTTCAGAGACGAAAATAAGACATCAAGGCGGCCAGATAAGAAATCACCAAAATAGAACAGTTGGCGGTCAAGATTACACAGGAAAGCATTAAATTTGAAGACAAATCGAAAAAGATGTTGACTGATTTAACAGAGAAAAAGCTCGAACTAGAAAAAGTAGAGAATGAAAGGCTATAAATCTAAGAACTTTTGACTTAAAATGTGGAGAACAGCTCGGATCGATAGATGATCAAAAGATTGGCAAAAGTAGAGGGGTTCAGAGGAGTAATCGAACAGAAGGTTCTTCCAAACCAGCAGAAGTTTATAGTGTCTTTTGGGATATTGATCGCACCAATCAGCAGGTATTTGTTGTGCACAGAGGAGCAGGTTTCCGCACAGATAGGCGATAAGCTTAAAAGTCTCAATTTGCTTAAAACTGTTGTTATCTTGCAGAATGTGAAGAGACTAGATGATAATGGGTAGATTAAAAAAAAATTAGGTAAACTTGGGATCCCTGCCTTTGAGGCCATCGACTATGACAAGAACTTGGATGGTTTAGAGCATTTCCTGAAAGACTTTTGCAAAGGCAAAGTTATTTGTGACACTCTGGCAGTTGCTTTTGAAATAAAAAGTCTCAAAATTCCTGGAGTCAAGTAAATTATCACTTTGGAGGGGGATATCGTCAGAAGTGATGGGATGATTACTTCTCATGGTAATTCGGAGCATCTGAAAAAAACTTACAAGCTTAATACCAAAAAGTCTCTTGAAACTGAAATGGTTAAGTTGGACAAAAGAAGATAGGAACTGCAAAAATCTGTCAGTCAGTTATAAATTGAATGCAATCAGGAACAACAGATAAAAAGAAATTAAGAGCTTCACAAAATTGAAAAACAGAAAATATAACTTTAGCAAAAGATTAGCATGCTTTCTTCAGTCAAAGAAGCCTTCAGCGCATCGTTCAAGAACTGCTCAAAAAATATTGAATTTGTTCAGGGGAAGCTAAACAAGATCGAAGCTTAAATTTTGAAAACATAGAAGAACATGTAAAAGAGCAACCGTTTCCACAAATTCATGGAAAAGCACAAAATTGATAACCTTTAGGCTTTCAGATCAGCTTCCAAACTTTAAGTGCTCGAGAAATAAATCAAACGAAAAAACTAAATTGAAAGAAAAATCGACTCAATTGTTGGAGAGATGTCATCTTTGGAGAAAAAGCTGGAAAACAAGCAAACTAGAATATAGACACTTCATAGAGACATATAATACAACTCCAGTGTTAAGGAAGAAAAGCTGCTTAAAAAAGAACTGTAAGAACGAGAAAGTAATCTCAAACGGTTAAGAGAAAAGGTCTCCACTCTTGCAGTTGTAATGAGTGGTGCAAGCCTACAGATGAAATCACAGGTCCCAGAAATGATGGCTAAATACAACTACCTTAAAATCAAGAACAAAGACCATTTCCAAGAAATGAAGCATGACATGGGACTTAAGTTTTCATTTGATGCAGAAAACCCTGATTTCTCTGAACTATAAGAGTACATTGCAACAGACATTAGCCGAGCGGGAAAGCATAAGATCTAGGTAGCGATAGAGTAGCTAAAGGTCGAGCTCTAAGAATCAGAAACCAAAATTTAAAGACTAAACGCGATGAACCTATTTGCAACAGGCCGCTAAAGAGACTATGAATAGCTCACATCAGACATTAAGCGTCAGTAAGAACTGATATAGGACGATATGAAGACTAAAACATAGATATCTGAGAAAATGTAAAAGTTGCATACTGAGCGGAAAACCATTTTCATTAACTTTTTCTCTCGACTCAAGTCCAACTTACAAGAATCCTACTCTCTGTTGACACAAACAAGAGATGGAATCAGTGGCAAGGTGAACCTGTATTTATAGAACAGCGAGATGCCCTTCGATCATGGAGTTTACTATACACCTACTCCTCCAAACAAGCGCTTCGTTTACGATCTTTAACAGCTATCAGGAGGAGAGAAATCCATAGCTTCATTAGCCCTTCAGTACTCCTTGGCAGTAGCCTCAAATGCCCCATTTATGATCATGGATGAGTCAGATGCATACCTTGATGCTAAAAACAGCTAAAATCTACTCAGATTGGTCAGACATGCCCAGACAGGTATGATTTGCTTTTAGAATATTTTTAGGAAAAAAGATGCAAATAATCTTAATCACCCACAAGCAGCATGTATTCGAGCAAAGTGACAGTTTGGTTGGCGTGGTCCGTCAGAAGCATCAAGCCAGTCAAACATTTTCTCTCAAATTGAACAAATCTAACTAATTTGTGTAAATGCAGCAAATGCAACTAGCTGGAGTTTGATAATTTGATTGGACTGGATTTGACTTGATTTAATTAATAAAATCATCAAAATTAAAAAAATGATTAAATTGATTGGTTGA
>VOMN01131501.1:0-14425 GCA_014899125.1 Orchestia grillus | reverse complement strand
CATGATCACATACCAACACATGATCACATGTCAACACATGATCACATGTCAACACATGATCACATGTCAACACATAGCGGCGTGTCATGATGCAAAAAGTGTGCTGCAGCAGCTGCTCCGAGTTCCCTTGAAGGAACCTGGGGGCCTGATCACACGGCGTCCTGTTGGATTAATTCCCCACCGTCGGGAAGAAATATGTTGTTGGAGCAGGTGGAAAATTTACTGCTTGATCTTAGCTTTTTTTTCTTTTATTGGTGCTCTTGGATTTCGCTCTCCGACCTTAACGTGTTCTTTGGCTTGATGTTGAAGATATAAACTTGACGGATAGTACCCCAGATTTTTGGATTTCGTGAAGTCCAGTCCTCCAGTTTTAACTCTTGGGAAATGTACCAACATCTTTTAGAATATTTTAAGTATTTTTACGACGTTTTTAGGTCAGTGCATCTTGTCGAAGGTAAAATTGTGTTTCTTTTATGAATGGAGCTGCAGCCATTTCTCCAGTGGATTATGAGGGAAGGCAAAGAAAAGAATGGTCTTAAGTTTTCAGGATCAAATTACGTTTATTTTCAAATGAAACGAGTCGTTTCCCCCGATTGCTGGACGATTTTCCCCGGTTCAAGCAACCAAAATAATATCAAATCAAACCCAGTGTCGTTTAAGTCAGAAGTCAAGTGTAAGCTTGACGTTTCGAGGCTTTGTTCCTGAGACAAAATGAAGGAACCGGTTGAGTGCCAGTTGACCAATAGTTCAATCAAAGTCAATTCAAATTTATTGCACGAGCGGTCTATATGACATATCCGACATTAATGACTTCAAGACCACTCTAAGGCCACTTCCCACCACAAATGACTTCAAGACCACTCTAAAGCCACTTCCCACCACAAATGACTTCAAGACCACTCTGAGGCCACTCCCCACCACAAATGACTTCAAGCCAACTTCACCATTGCTGTTGTCGAACTCTTTCATCAACTATTTCTAGGGACACACAATTATGTCCCGGTAAGAATTCGTTTTTATCCAGGAAAAAATTATTTTCCACTTTTTGAGAAGAATTCCAAGCAGTCGGACGAGCTGTTTAAAATCAGGGAGGAATTTATAATAGCAAAGATCGGATGGAATATCAGTCAGTGAAGAGATTCTTAAACTACGTACGTCATTGACAACAGTACTTTTGTTTCAGACCTTACACCCATGAAAGACCGACTGGAAAGTTTAGCTGCAAAATGAACGAGCTTTTAATATTCTTTAAATGCACGTCCTGAGACTTAAGTAGATCGTTGTGCCCCATCAAATGTCCAGGCATGGATAAAATCTAGTGAGCTATATTTACATTGCATCCAATTTTACAGTATGCTCGTACGTATAATTATTTGGGCTTATATGTTCCATGAAATGTCTTAAAAATACGAACGATTATTACATAAACAAAGAAGTATTGCAACAGACGTTGGTTTTCAACGATATTTAAGTTCTCCAATTCTCATTCTGGAGCGTCAATTCACTTGAAACGAGAATTGCATTGCTCTATCTAAGAAAAACATTTTTTCAAGGAGACTTTTCAAGACAACATCCTCTTCAATACAAACATTAAGCAGAGTCGTAACATAACCTCAGTCACGGCCTGCTTAGTTCAGCAAAGCCGTGGATGAAAACAAACACCTGATACTCTGTCGCTTATTCAGAACAATGAGCCTCATTTGGACTGAACATGCACTCCGAATTAGCGCGAGCAAACACACACACAGTCTCGAAGTGCACGCCTGATCTCACTGGATTAGACACTCAGATGCAGCAGATCCCTCATTGTCGCTTGGATCAGAGCCCTCCGAAGTCAATGTTAATGTCCAGGTTTCCAGACGTCGCCGCCTCCTGACTGCTGTCCAGGCTGTGATGCAGGTCGCTAACCCCCGCTCAAACATTTGTTAGATTTTGTGGGTAGTTCCAACCCATGCGGCCACTCGTGTGGTTATTGAACAAGGCATAATTTATTATAGACTTGGGAGTAAAATGTGCTGTCCATGAAACTGAAATGTCTGAAAATTAAGAGGGGGATGTTCACTAAGATTTGTGCATGTAAGCCTGTTTGAAAGTGGAAATATGAGCTTAATTGCTGTAAGGGAGTTTCAGGTCTCCTTTACAGTTAAATTTCAGTTCGAAAATAACAGGTGTGCCGCCAAGCAGCCATACTGACTTGCACCCAACCAAAAAACCCATTTGAATATCGAAGGGATACTAGTATATAGTACATCAAGGTAATTAAAAAAATACTTAACTATCATAGTATCAAATTCTTACAAATTTTCCTATTGTTTCAATAACACTACAAGTTTAACGTAATTTCGAGGACTTCTAACAAGTGAACAGCTTCTGCTCTAACGCATGGGTTAAAAAAAAATTATCGTATAACCATCTAATTTGAAGACATTTCTGGAAGGCAAAACAAAATTTCTACATGAGCTTCATTGCGCAAAGTTTGAAATGGTGTAACATTATATCTCAATTGATTTATCATGAGCGCTAAAAAAACGTAACTGTTGTTGCAAGAGTTTAAGATGTTAAGATGAAGCAGCGAAACAATTTTCAGTGATCGCTCCATTTTGACGACCACAGCGCAGGGCCAGCCAAAACTAGCCTCGAGATTGTGATGTGGTCCTACTGGTGACTGGGCGATGCACGGTTTGGAGGTGATAGTCCACAGATTTTACTTCCCACATTCAACAGTTTGAGATCCACTATACGTAGAAAAAAGTATGCGATTCGGTTTGCAAGGGAAGTTTTTCGCTATGTCAAGTACGTCTGAATTTGTCACGTAGAATTAATCATCATCTTTAATGATTTATTATAATAAATCATCTAATTGAATACCAACAAAGTTCATCTTCGAAAAATCAGGTAAGAGTCTCTATTTTCCAAATTGTGCTTCGACACAATTTACTTTAACAAGTATAGTTATAAGCCCGTAAAAAGATTGCGAAGAATTATGCGAGTAAAAGTTGAGTGATTTAGAGAATGAAAAATATAAAGTTGAACAATGAAACAAAATATGTTGATTTAGTCTTAGAAAATATTCTGCACGGAAGTAAATATATTTGATCGGCACTGTGGAGAGAAACTCGAACTGAATAAAGTTAATCGAGTAATTATCATGGAAATAAATAGTTAGAACAGAAACATCTATTAGAGTACGCTCGAGTTACTCTAAGAATTGTAATTCGAGAGGAAATTATGTTGTGAAGAATTTTTTGGGGAGATCGATTTCATTATCAGATGAAGCTGATCGTTTTTTGCGAGAAAATTATCATTGGCCTTAAATAGTTTTTCAAAAGAAACACACAACTTTCTCATTGAGCTGTCATTTTTTAATTTTCTAATCGCTTCGCTTACTAACTTTAAACTTTTAACTAGTGCCTAAAACGTATCACGCTACGCAGGTATGTGCTCATGGGTACTGAACCTTCGAGCGCATGAACACTCTGCAGTCCGTCATTCATTGGCCACCTTTATTAGCAGCCAGATCAAAGTTTTGATTTACATCCGTTCGTCATCATAAAAAAGATGCAATTATGTCTCCCCTCTAGCAATATCCTGCCTCATTTTTTAAAATTTATTCGAGACAATATCACGTCATTATTTAAAACTAACGTAAGGATTACCATGTGTGCCTTTCTTTGATTTCCTCACATGAATGATGCGAAATTGGTTTTAAATGTCATCATTCTTCGTTAAGATTACCTGTTCATCATGCAGAGAATTTTTTTGGGGGGAGGAAAATTTAATTAAAAAGTTAACTTTAGATTGATACCACGGCAGTGAAATGTGTAAAGTTGAAGAAGTACAAGATGAAGTTATACCAGAGACATAATGTTCTTTTCCGGCACGCATCTCGGAGTTCTCACTGCGAAATTGAGATGGGAATCCCTGATTACATTCAACGGGACGACTGTAAAAGTGTTCAGTTACCATACGTATTTAACTGCTGTTTCATCCCGGTCCATGAACTTTGTGAGCTCCACAGTTCCAAATGACGCTATTTGCAAACAAAAATGATCCCTATTTTTGTGATGCGGACTTCAATGCTACAAAGATAACATGAAATAGTTGCCATCAGCAGTGTGCTGCTGGCAGAAAAGATACTTGGAAATGAACAAGCTGAACTTTGTGACTTTCAGAGTTTTCTTGACTTTGAAAGTTCACTATACCAGCCATTTCATGTTTAAATTCATCCGATCTATGCTTCTAGCTGTGACGTAATCGTCCCCACTTTTTCACAAGAAATCATGGTTCAAATTTTAGGTTGTACAAAATTTGATACACCACTTCCGAAAACCTTTCATGTAATATTCTATTGTGTCGAACTTCCACAAAATTTCGTAGTGAATTATGACATGTTTATTACCTCTTACTAAAATACACATACGAAACAACATTAAACACCCAGGAATTTAAAAAAATCATTCAATCTTACAACAAAGTCACAACCAGTGCATAAAATCAACTGAACTTAACTACGACAGGTCACAACCACTGCACAAGCCAAATGTTTGCTCACACGCTTGCGTAGGACATTTATATTGAAATGCAATAGTATTGTATCACTCAATGACTTCCCCTTCTGTCGACATAATGCCTCGGAAAAACACGAGTTTTATCTCCATTTGCTTTAATTAGGCTCTTTCTCTAGCACTACGTCACATACGTCCCATAATAAATGTACTAACCGTAGTTCCTGCTATACCTAAGTAAGTTTCACATTCTCATCCTTTCTACCCATTCCGTTGAGTACCTACTCTTCAGGTGGTCACCTATGTCATTTGTATTCTAATCACCGCTGGTTGAGACTATGTTCTTCTTGTACTACAGATGATTTACATTTTCTGCGTACCAACGACTCGTGCATGTATGTTTAGCCGCCGTCAGCCGCCTCCAGTAGAGTCCTCTACTCTGCCGTCCCAACTCGTCTTAGTCCTGTTTTTAGATCTACTGTTCTAAATTCTTTACACCGAAGGTCCTGTGAATCATATACCGCGGAATTTTTAATGTTCATATTTACTTCATTTTTAAACATACTCTGGGTCCCCTAGCCTCCTAATATGATGAACAGTTCTTTTCCCCCACCTTCATTATTTTCTCTTTGCGCCTGTATTGCGCTCTACTTACTTTAAACTACAAATTCATATTCTTCATTCTCTATGCCTCCAATTATTGTCGACGCAAGTTATACTTTCTATACACTCATTGATCCACTTTCATTCTAGACGAGCTCTCTGTTCAGCCCTCCATTTTTCATGGTTTCGGATTTATTTCACATGTTCTCTGCCTTAACGACATTTCATGCTTTGGGTCCGCTAGTTTTACTCTCTATCCTCTACACATATCTCCAGTTTCATTTTTTCACACATGCTCTACCCCTGTACAACCCTACGCTCAGTTCTCCAGTTATACTCTCAATTTTTAACGTCTCAGTTTCATTCAATTTACATTATGGTTTTGCCATACTTCATTATACCTATACAGCCTCAGTAACACAGTCCATCTTTGGTCTCAGTTTCATTCTATGTATTACATGCTCCTGCTATCCTCTACACTTCCTGCCCCCATTTGCCCTCCATTTTTTATGTCTCAGTTTGATGCTACGTACTCCAAGCTCCTGCTGTGCTCTACACGCTGTGTTCTCATTCACATCCTATTTTTTACGTCTCAATTCCCTGCAAACTTTTTTATATTTCAGCTGTGCTTTCCACTTTGTGCTCCAGCGCGACTTTATTTTTGATGTCTCATGGCCTGCTATGTTCCCTACGCTCCCGCTGCGCTCTACACTCGCTGCCCCTAGTTACACTACCCGTTTTTTATGTCTCAGTTTCACGCTGCGTAGTCTATGCTGCTGCTGTGCTCTCCACTCCGTGCCCTGTTATATTGTATTGGTGTCCTCCGTCAAACTGGAGCCCAAATTGCAGGGGCCATCAGAGGAGGTCAGGCCTCAGCCGCAGCATTTGATGCAATAAGAGCGGGCGCGCTAGTCCGGTACCCGAGAGCGGCACCAGACCACTCGAACTTATTGCAAAGGCCTTCAAAGCCGCCCACTCAGGCAGCTCCGCACGCATGGATCCTCCGCTTCGCAAGGCGCTCCAACGAAAGTCTTGTCGACGCGCCTTTACCATTACGTGGTTCAGGAAATCTACCTCAAAAATCTCGGCTATAATTATTCTCTGACGAGCTGCGCAGTAATTGCTTACTTAATTCCCTTGATATTTTTTAAATAGTGTTGTCGTACATTTGTCACCATAACCACTCTCCTTATTTAAGTAGCACTTGATGCATAGATTTACATCCTATTATGGTCTTTGGGATCTGTAAGCCTGTTGTTATTTTTTTAAACAAATCATGTTCAAAAAATTTCTCGGTATGTTGGAATGTCGCTATAGGAGCGTTGGTGAAACAATTTACACGATTCCCCCAATAAAATTTGTTTTAAGTTTTTTAAAGCAATAAAATTGCGTTTTTAACGATTTGGTTACAGGTGGAGGTCTGTAATAAAAATTAAAAATTAAACAAAATTACACAATGGAATTTTTATTTGAATTCATTGATTTGGTAGATCAGCAGGACAATTTTTATCAATAGTAACTTCACACCCGCATTATATTTGAATAAACAAGCTATGTGAGGGAGATAAACTATGACGAACAATGAACAGTAAATACTTTCATTAATGGCGCGACAATTTCTATTTTCGCAATGTTCAGTTGTGAAATTAAATTTACTTACGGTGAATGCATTCTACGAATCCATTTATTTTTTCAACACTCATGTTGTCAATTTTGAGCCAAGAGATATGAATAACTTATTTTCTAGAAGCGGTTCCCAGATCTTTGCAAGAGGTAATAAAGCTACTTACCTGTAGAAAAATCCGACAGTTCATCTGAAAGAAGCAGTCTCTAAAGAAGATCTTCAAAATTTCTATGGGACACCTCGCCCGAAATAAACAAACTCCCAAGAAAGGGCGCCAAAGTTCACTTATTGCAGAGCTCCCAGTGCTCTCAGATTTGCCTGAGCTCTCCGTAAGCGCAAAGCAGACCTTCGTACCAGTCTCGATCGCAGCCCTTGTACTCGGAACAAATAGAGAGACAAATAAGGGGCTCGTTGCGAGACCCTCTGCTCCTGTTTGCGTCGGTGGCATAGATAGTCTTACGAGCTACTATGTGCAGCTTCCTGTATTGACGGTGTCCTTCTGTCATTAATAAACGTCATTGTATTCACTTAAATATAGCAGCTTGGAACTCTGAGTCCTGTCGCCTTCTACAATCGAAATCAAAGCCTCGAAACTTCGAAATAAAAAGACCTGAGCTAAGAGTCTTCGTATAGCTTCGTCTTCGTATACATAGCTTCGTGATGGTGGATTTTCTTACATACGTACCTGAGAGTACTGCTGTTTAAAAATTCTATGAACTGAGTTGTGTAGGTTGGCTCCTTACATAAGAACTATCATAAAACGAAAAAATTATAAAAATCCCAAAAATCCGAAAAACACTAGACAGCGTTTCGCATCTTAAATTGAATAAACTAAACACAGTGACACCTTTTCTATCTCTGGTCACAGAGTACTCATCATGCCAAGTAGCTGCTTGGAAGAAGCGTCCTCGAAAGGTAACACTGACCTACAAAAATTAATTGAAGGCCCACCAATTGGAGATCGATCATTTAGCAGCCCACAAACTCGTGGTCCATAAACTCGTGGCTCACCCGTTTATGTCTCATGAACTTGTGGTCCACGAATTCATGGCCCATTAATTGATTGAGCATGAATTGATAGACCATCAATTCATTTTGCCGTTACCGTGTTGATCTGTTCAAGAGTCTTCCTACTCATAGGCTGGCCGGTAATTAAAGTTCAATATCCGGCAAGCTTCATAAAGAGTCATTTTCGTTTTCAATTTCATCACATTGGTTATTTCTTAAAATATTCATCCTTCGCCTCTTGGAGCTCCACGGATATGACTGCATGTTTTCGTCCCCATACTTCCGATGCAGTAGCTCATGACAGTGCATGAAGATTACTCGATTTGGTATTTTTGTGCATTTCCTTACGATTTCATACATTTTGAAGAACTTCCCCTGCCTCAGTTTGGGCTGCTATGTTTTCATTTCCTTGTCTTTCATTCTAAATTTGTGGCATTGCGTGATACTTGCACCTAGGCCTTGGTGCAGTGCTGTCAGTTCCAAGGACACATCAGTGAAATAAATGACATCCAGAAAATGAAGTCACTTTCAGACCTACGAACGATTCAAACTTATCCCACGCTCCAACTCAAAATCTGAACAAAAAAATAAATGCACATGCTAATCCTTCAATATAGACTCGTTTTATAAAATTTAAGCACTGCTCTGCGATTAAAGTTATCGGTAAATTGTGACCCGCATCGCACCAGAGGCCAAGACTATGAAGGAGGCCTCCCAAACCAGGCCTCCTATGGATATTCCATGTTCAATAGCGGCTTCGAGCGATCGATGAAGCAAGCCAGGGAGCTCCGTTTGCTCTTATTGGCATGCAAATAAGCGCTTCATCGCCGATACCAGAAAAGCTCACCTCAAACAGCCTCAAATTGAATCTAATCGACTAGTCAATAGTAGGAAATATTTGCACGGAACTCGCCAAATGTTGGTCGTGCTGTGTTTTTAATGTACGAGGTAATATTCAAGTGGAAGACGGATCGAAATAAGTCAAAAAGCAGGACTCGATATGTGGGGGAAGTGTGGGGTAAGAACTGAATAAAAACCACTTTGATAATCATTGGGAAATTTTTGTAATTTAACGTTACAGCGCAAGGTGAAAATTCACTAACAAGGAACTTTCTTGTGTCCTGATCAACAACTCTCTCTTCCATGACTAAACAATAAAATTAAAGATGAGATGCAAGTAATAAAAATTCATAGCGCTCAGCACTTTGGTGCTCAAAGGTTATTCTCATCTACATATGCAATTTTTTTTCTACATTCATCTTTTCGTTTATCTCTTCTTGTTGCAGGAACATACGTAAAAAAGTTACGCAGGACTTGAGGCTTGGCTTTTAAGTTTATTGTACAGAGAGAATTACATATTCACTTGATGATAGTTTCTCCAAATGAACCACTCAATCAAAATAGTAAACATCCCTAGCAAGCAACCAACTTCGCCCCGTACGTGTCCCCCTTCCTACCCAGTGGAAAATACCGCAAAATGGAGAACGCGGGTCCATTTTTCTTGCTGTTAAATTTAAATTTTTGCACTAGTATTCCTCTGAAATTCAAAATCCCATGTGCGTACGGATTCAATTACGTCGCCGTAAATACAAAAATCCCCTCCAAGGTGGCAGTTACGAATAAGAAGGTCAGCCTAATACAAAGTGCTCGAATGCATGAATCCATTTCCTGTATGTGGTTGCAAATGCCTGTATATAATCAGCCACGAAAGAGAAATGCCGGGACCAGTTCCGAGGCCCGTAAACCAAGCCTTGCCTGGTGCGGTGCCGGCCAGAACCACAGGCCGCGAAGTTAACCCTGCTCACGTAGCGGTGCTGTGCCATCCCGATTGTTTCTAGGGCTTAGTCTCAACAACTGAACTTGTTTCAATTTTAGTGTGGGTTTTCCGGCATACTTGCAAGCCACGGCAAACGCTGCCCCCCATTTCTTCCTGATAGAATTAGCCAAGCCACGCGCTCGCCTAAAAAAATGTTTGTCTCGCGGTCGCTCGTAATGAGAGATGGAGGGAAAAGTTGTTGCATGAAGTTTTTTGCTGCACTGAAAGTTTTCTCAGATTTTTTGAACGGGATGTTTATGATGTCTCCGGTGTAGGTCGGATACTTTTCAATGAACTGGGAATAATGTTAACGATGTAACTTGAGTGTGATAGCTTAGCATTTCTGATTCCAAGTTTAAAACAAGAGGGAAAAGTCAATAAGATTTTTATAGTAAACGAGTTAAGAAGAGATTCTAAAGTACTATAAGAGTTTAAATGAAATCTAGAGTTTAAATGATAACATACGCTAATGTCTAGCATGAATACCTGGTAGTTTAAAAATGGTCATTATTCTGAAGCGCTCAACCATCCTTCGAACGTCACTGAACGTAGAACACCAATACTGTAAGTATTACGTGAAAAATAAATATGGGCATGGACCTCACTATAAAGCAAAATGTCGCCCAAAATGCCTAATTCTCGCTTCGAATTTATTTCACGATGTACTCCTCACCAGCTCCGCGATTTGTTAAATATACCTTTCGTACAGTTCCTTGAGCCGCACACGGCTTTAAGCGGCAGCGTGTCTGTAGCTGGCTTATGTGACTGAATATCTTGTCACTGCAGTACACACAGTCCTGCATCAATCGACCAGCTTCAAACGGCAAGCTCCCAAAGCTCAATCGCGTCACCCTAAACGACTTCCATCTGTAACTCTTCATCAAACGCTCTGTATGGACGTTTTAGCATCAATCACAGGGGCCGGTCAGCAGGTCGCGTAGAGATGGCAGTGTCGGCGAGCAATTGGTACCCAGTTTGCAAACGGCGAGTGATCAATAAATGTCCCCCCTTAACTCGCAAGTTCACCACGGGGTCCTGCGAGGTTCATTTGGTGGTTCCAAACCATTAGGTTCGGTGGTCCAGTCGCTCCAAACGCGCCAACAAAAAATGCGCAGAAAAAGTGGTCAAAGAATTACCGAGCTGAGATGCAGCTGCAAAGTTGATCTTTTCCCCGAGGATTTCGGAAAGGTAGATACTCTTCAAAGGCAATCGTTTTCGCTTCTATTTGAACCCATACTTTTTGCGTCGAGGTAAGTCAAGGAAAACTGCTCAAATGATGATTGGATCAATTATGGGTTGAAATGCAACGAAAGGTTTTGAAACTAGGCAGAAGTTCAGATTTTGTGATAAATTCCAGAAAATTTATCTCAGTCTCTTAAAAATTCATAACCAACATTTTTCACTGAAAGCCTGCTCTAGTCAAACACTGCATTAGAAAACGAACTATCATAGGAACGCCTAGCCGATCATTATCATTAATTAAAAAAATAATTGATCACTAGAATTTAATCTGCCGCCATCGTCGAGCGGAAAACCGATCTCAGGTGATACACTGCAGAGAATCAGTCAGACGGTGGAAAAAGAACTTCATTTTTGAAATTTCTAAAAATCTTTGGACTCAACTAATTTATAGAAATGAATAGATAAGTGTAAAATATATTATGGTAACATTTTATGGAGCGTTAGTAAGAGGAGACGATTATACAAATTCACCAGAGGTGCTCGCAAGAAATTGTTACCTCTGTTTAATAGTTCTTCGAATGCTTACTAAATAACGCATAATTTGTTTTCAATGTTTATAATGAACAACATTTCTGAATTATGTTACGGGATTTAGCAAATACTAAGTATACGATAGATCATAGTGAGCTAACCCATTAATACGATACTCTGTACAAACTATGTATACGTACTTTATGTATATTTGTTATACATAATATCCATATACCATATATCCACTATACATACAATTCACACAGTAAATAAATACTACAAATATATCCTACATACTATATTTTATATATGCTATACATACTATACATATACTCCATATACCACATGCATACCGTGTATACTATACATGTACTACACATACATGCTAGAGCAGATAGGGGGCTCCCAAACAAACGAACCCGAAAATATGAGAAGAGATATGACAATAATTTTAGATAGTCATGTATCTCCCAATAATACAGTCTTGGACGTGGTTGTGTGAATCTTTTTTTTACAAATAGTTGCGCTCGTTATAAATATTACTAGGGATAGTTCCTAGGTAGGCTCCTAGTGTTCAATAACTGCTTTCCAATCGAAACCATTATTTTTTTCAAGAAAATCATAGCATAACAGTTGCCTAACTAGGGACCATAAAAGCATTGCCACCCCAACGAATAGCAGAATATTTACCGAAATGCTACATTTACAATGAATGTTATTAGCTCGAGGTCGGTTTCCAAAGTGTATAAAGTCAAGTAACGAAATTTTTTTGTTCTTTTGAGAGCTGCATTTTGATGGCAACAGCGTTGCTCGGAGTAATTGTTGACTTGAGCCCAAATTTGAAATTTATAAGCGCTTCCTCATCGTTTCATACTCATGGTACACGAAATAACACCTTCGTACTTTATGTAAGTGAGCATTATCTATCCAAAATTTAATTCGTGCCTCCTTGCATATTTTCGAGCTCCATTTTTTTCGTGCCACCCTGTACATGAATATTTATATACGTATGTATATATATATATATAAATGAAAATGCATATGAAAATAAAGTTATAAGTATGTCATGCGAATGAGAGTGTAGATCATGCGCATCGCAAGTCTCATTTTCTATTCGCCAACCAACCTAATTTCGTTTCTGACTTGAGTAATTTTAGAGGCCTTGACTGAACTAAATTACTGTCAGTTGTTAAAAGAGAATCTCGTAATACATTACATCTAAATTAAAATGTTTCTCTATCTTGCAAACATTGAATATAGTATTTCCTCTCAATTATGTTGCAAGGAAAATCGTTTAGATGGCCTTGGGAAACTGAACAATTTAAAAGAATTTCCTCTTGCTAACATGCAAAAGTCAATTCAGGCTAGTGCAAAGCTTGCAACGTATAATATAAATAGGAACATGTTCGAAGGTAAGCGGTCGAAGTAAAGCCTTGAAACCCAATTATAACTCGGCAGTTGGTACCGATTTACCAGAAATGATCGTTAGGGCAAGAAATTTTTCTTCAAATGAAATGAAAAACATAATTCATTAAAATGTCCTAATGACGAAAACTTCCACTCAAAGTTTTTCCCAAGCCTCTCATCCATGATGATGTTCATCAAATACTTTACAAAATGTTAAATTAACAGAAAATTATGAAAAACAAACTAAGATGTCTATTTTAAGAAACTGAAAAAAATTTAATTCATTATGATGAAGACCACGTTCTAACTCATTAAAAAAATAATTATAACTACGTGGATTGACTTCGGATGAGAGACGTGCACTGTATTATATAAATACGATAGGTCGACTTTGAAAGCATTGCAACCTACTGAGGACTTTGAGAGCACGTGAAAAATTGTTGATGAACAACGTCGAATACTTGTGACATGAAGTCAAATCATCAGGGAATATTCACTCGCATAGCAATTCTCATGTGAGAGAGAACTGACCTCGGTACGAAGCTCTTGCCGCTGGAAATTAATTATTTGAGGTAAGCAAAGCAAAAGGCGAACAATTCTTGATTCACTGAACCCCATCGTGAATTTTTCCTTGACTAAAATTCAGCGCTTGTCGTCCCATTTGGATTGGAACCTTTTCATTGAATCTGTTTTCCTAGCGAGGGATTTTCTTGGTCTCAGCTCCGTTGGCTATTTTCTTCAATTTTCGATGTGCAGTACAGGGAGAAATTTACCTTCGATACTGACTCAGCACACCAACCAACTTGCACACAGACTTTCTTGTGTAAAATTTGCCTAGTCACTTTATAGAACAATGGTCTCGACATCGTAAATCTTGTGACTTGAGTTGTTCCGATTGAATGATTAAATCTCTAATGTTTCGTCCCACTAAATACTCTGTTTGTCTACAATACAATGCCCATCATTTTTCACTTCTGATAATCTATAGCAATCTCACGCAGTCTTACAATCTGCCTTCAGAAAAACACAAAATTTATAACTATGACTTGTTCCTCCTGTTCTAACGAAATTAGCAAATTTTTGTCTTAATTTAGCAGATTCCTTCGGTAGAGCAGGTTAGTTGCACTGAATGGAAGCAATGCTTCGTTAAAATTTCTGCGAAATAGTAGGGAAAAGAAGGTTTAATAGGAACAAAGTTTTACGCACAGGTGTCCACCGTAATGTCGCCCTAGCAAGAGAGTTTTTGGCGAGGGTCAACACACTGAGAAACGTTACTCCATGCTCCCGAGGACCACGCTCTGATCCTTCCATCAAAACTTTTCGACTGTAAATAGCATTCTTAACAGTTGTGTAATAAGAAATGAAAATTTAACCGTATATCACATGAATGCTCTGACATCTCCCCTCAACGTACGTAAAAATTATCGAAACTTTTTCTCAGAATAGTCAAAACATATTTATCGAGTCTCAGCAGTCCATACACCCACCCGGTTTCACTCATACAAAAAAGTCCCCTCAGCGGATTTTTAAAACGAAGTTGAAAGTACGTTAGTCTCGAAACCAGATTTCATGCGTCATGCTACCACCCAATCTTTAGCCGCAATTCCGTTGCCGGTTCCAGCTCCGCCCGCCGCGCACAGCTCGCACGTGCCCGGCAGATTGCGGCGCGCACAGCTCCCACATGCCCAGCAGAATGCGGCGGGTACAGCTCCCACATGCCCAGCAGAATGCGGCGGGCACAGCTCCCAC
>VOMN01131491.1:0-21599 GCA_014899125.1 Orchestia grillus | reverse complement strand
GCCGCAACTCGACGACGCTTGCTCGAGCCTTAGCGGACCCACTACGGCGCAGACTGCCCACCCACCTCGAGATTGCAGTCGCAGTGTGGCTGGTGCGGGGGAACATCTCCGACCAAACGGTCGTCCGGGGTAAAGACCTTCGCTGATACCAAGTCCATTTTTGGGCCAGGCAAATCTGCCAGAGGCTCAGGCCGCTAATGTGCGACCAAAATACAAGTCACTGCGTTTCCTTATCCTTCACACCTACCGAACCCCTAACAGGCACGAAATGCTTAGCATCGCTGTAGAGACTGGGGAGTAAATGGGCAGTTGGAGAAAGCGTAGGTGTGAGAGGGACAAAGTCTGGATAGCCATTAAACGCGGGGCGTTAGGCTGAGACTGTTGAGCTTTGTCAGGGACTTGTAGTAAGTCTGAGAGCTAAAACTTGCAGAGAATTACACACATGACTGAACGCAGTACTTAGTAGTATTGAAATTAATCCTTATTAATATAGCATTTAGTTTGTCCATCATTAAATATTGCGCATTACCGCCTAAAACAACTTACTCAGTGGACGGTCAATGCTTTAAAAGCTGTTAGAAAGCCGGATGTTCGTTGGCTCGATAAAGAGTATTCGGCCTGCGTCATCTTGCACTACTTACTGTTGGCTAAGTTCGTACAGAACTAGGCAACAAACTGGGGTGGCAATTTCATTCCTTGATGTTCGCTGAAGAACTTTCTCGGGTATCGTTTTCCTTCGCGTTCACTGACAATCCAAAAGTGAGTGGGTACAATTTATTCTGTGTGTCCGCAAAACGCGAAAAAACGCGGATTTGTTGAGTCCCTGATTTGTAGTTTGAAAATTAAAACCTGAGCTGTATCAGGTTAGGTTAGGTTAGGTTACCATTCTGGTACCAGGCAGATTACGCTTGTATAATGTTCCAGCTCGATCGTTCTCTGGGTTACTGTGAAGCTCATCCGAACAACTAAGCCATTACTTATGAGAACTTTGCTGTTCTCAGTATTACGTGTACCGCTCGACTCATATTAGCTCTATTAAATTAATTTTTGATAAATGATTAAAAGCGAGTTCCATTCACCTTCTCTGAATATCTTTAGATCACTGCGTGCTCTGACTGCTCGGCCAAAAAGCTACCTAAAAGTAAATGCGGAAAACCAGAGAAATACAAATAATTACAAATAATGAATAGCTGATATAACCATAGTACGTACAACACCCTGCCGATTCATTAGGCAGCTTCCGCCAAATGGCGGAACGCGAGGGTCTACACTCAACCATGGACAAGTAGACCGGAGCGCCATAGTGGGTTACATCAATAGTAACCAGACGCAGCTCTCGTCCACGGCACGATCCCCTCGCACCACGAGGTGCTCCCACAGCGAGAGATCGATTCGTTGACAGGCTACGCATCACGTCAGTTCACGATTCGCCTGCTCCCGCGACACATCACTGCGGATCTGTCGAGCAAGGTAAAACGTCCGGTGGATACCCAAATGGTACGGCATATGAGCCACTCAAACATCATTTTTACAAGCATCTTTGCCTCGCCCTTCGTGTGAACACGATTGCGCCCGTCAATTCTATTATCCATCCAGTTGACGACTGTCTGGGTATTAGAACCAACCATGAAGGCCGTAAGCACCCACGTTATCGGCAAATTAATCCCCGGCGCAACAGCCTCCAACTCGGCCACATTGACGTGCAGATGGTCGGGTTCCTTGCGAAGCAAAGACACATCCTCCCGAATTCAGCCATTGACCTCCAATGCCACACTGATCCCCAGGAAGCTGGCATCCGTCCACGCAGTCGGTATACCACTCCCCCAACAAGATCCTCCCGACGAACCGCGCCAACAGCTCACCAGCATAAGTGCTAATTAAGCCACCGATCGAGTAGTCCCAGGAACCGCTACACCCCAACCGCTTCAAAAAATGCAGCTGGGGCGCAGTTACCCTACCATCAAGTAGTGACTGACCAGCCGACCCCACTAGGAAAACCGCCCCCTCTTTGCCAATCCGGTATCCACCAAATCGATTTCAGAGAGCCAGTTCCTATCTAGATTTTAAGACGCCCCTTAGGACCATTCCTCAACAAAATTCCATACGATCGACCTCCATAGAGGTTCTCAGGTTCTTTCGTTACAAGTTTGTATTTAGCTGCACTAATAAAGGACTCCGGAACCAATATAGGATCGATATAATAGTTAGTTCCTAGACGAAGCAGGTCGTTCAACGGAAGAACCTTGCGAAAAATTACTGTCATAATTCGAGGCGCACAAGAGAGGCCGAACTCCAACCGTGTCAAACCATAAGGCACCCCCTTATACTTTACGACCTGGAACTTCCACAGGTTCTCGGAAACGTGGATCTGCAGGTATGCAGACTTAAGGTCAACGACTTTCAACTCGCACCGCAGTTGGCACAATTTCCGAATATTATCACCGCACACGGTGACACACCACAAGTATGATACTCGACAAAGCCGTTCAGCTCACTGTAATCAGTGATCTACGCACTTAGTCCTTCCTTGGTTCATAGACGGCCAAAAAAAGGGATGACTCCCTGAATAGGGCCATCACCACCTCTTCAACTAACCCTCCGAGATTCACCTCAAAATGTCCGCATTAAAACCCCTGGGCACATGCAGCGCCTGAGTACTCTAGTATTCCGTGATCCGAGTCTGCAACCTAGCGAGTGATTCTTCAAACCACCGCCAGCTGACGGTCCAACGACCATAAGCAAAATTGACAACGAAATCGGGGTCACTTATGATCGGTGCAGGTGCACCTCCAGTTCCATCCGACCCCGAACTCTTCAGCAAGCTGGCCCCCAGCTTGGCACCAACGGGTCTAACACGGGACACCCTATAGCACCTGGGTGTCTCCCAAACAACCGAGTACTTCGCGCTCAGGTCTCTCTTGACCGTCATGCCTTCCTCGTGATCAATTACATTACTGCCAAATCCAAAAGGCAATCGACCTAGAGATTCTCGAGCGCCGTCATCACGACTGCGGTGACACCGAAACAGTGTACCTGTAACCCAAAGACCACGTGACAGTGCTTCCTCTCATGGAAAATCATGCCGACCGCCGTTACCAACGGCCGGCTCACCCGAAGGCATTGCCCCACCACCACCCGTGGACACACCTGTCCGCTTGCTCCCGGAATCTATCAGATACCAGAAACAACACCCATTCAACAAGGTACGAACGGCCGACAACCAACTACTAGAAGTCCTACTAGCCGCACGAGCAGTCCCAGACCGCTCGCAACTCGCTACACACTCGTACCTCTCAGGGTCTCTCCCTAGAAGGGCTATCATGATGATCTCCCACAGGAAAAAGACACTCCGCGTAACCTCAGCTCACTCGGTTTCCGTCTTTGAGGACGCGTCTCCTCGATTGGCGTCCTCTACTAGGAAACCCGAGCCACCAACGGTGGGAACAGCAGACGTCTCACACCCCGCGAGGTCGGGACAGTCCCTAGTAAAATGCTAGGGCTTCCCGCAGACAAAGAAGGCAGCACGCCTACCACGGTGACCCATCACAGGCGCCACCGCCCGCTGCCTCTGTGGGCACGCCTTCACCCGGTGTGCGCCAGCGCAGCGATAGCAAACGACCTTACTACTGCCGCACTGCCCCTCAGAATCAGCGAGGTCCCTGACCTGATAGTCTCGCCCGGCAACGGCCCTCATGTAGCCACGCACCTTCGTGTACGGGTCGTAACGCCCAACCGCCCACTCATAAATGGAGGTAGGAACCGTCCACTCATAAAGGCCGTGTCCTCCGAGGTCAACCCCAACCTCCCACCTAGATGCTCCAAGCAGTCCAGATAAACCGTTTCCACGCCTCCTGCCAAGGCTAGGCATACTCCTGTCACCAGAGTAGCCTTCACCCCCTCTCACTGGACGACATCGACGACCATCATCCGGCGATACACTCGAGCGGAATTGCCGTCAAGCATAAAACCGATGACGTCAGCCGGCGCCAAGCGCTCCAGTTGGCAGAGCCTCTTCAGGTCCGCCAGTTACTCAAGAGCATCAACCGATCCATCGCCAGTTAATTTAGGCAGCTGTCTACCCAATCGATCCAGGATCGGACCATGGAACTGATTTAGGATGCCAGCAACATACTTACATCCACGAGCAAGCCCGGCATGTGCCCATTTGGTGCTAACGTTACCAGAATATCACTACAAACCGCCGTCGCTTTTCCAGCCTCTGCCGTCTTGCCCAGCAAAAAACAAAACTCACAACGCCTAGATAGCGTGTGGTTAAAAAAGCAAACAAAAATTTGCACGTGCACTCGCACCCGTGCTGCCCAGCTAAACGTACCACCCAGTTGTTCAGCAGCTGACCAGTACTGACTCCCCAGTAGTCAACCCTCTCCAACACAAGCTGAAAGCAAACGCCGGCTCACTGGCCAACAGTCCTCCAAAACCTCCCCTGCTAGAATATCCCTTACATCACCGATCAACGGCACTCACTACCAGTGAAGTCTCAACTGAACTCTCAGCAGTTCGCGATACTCCAGAATCCGCCGCTGCACCTAAACAGCACAATCAAATTCGTCAATTCTTACAAGCAAGAAAGAGGCTGAAAGTAGAGTGGCACTGTAGTACCTTTTCCACCATTGCTCATGCGTAACTAACGCTAAGTCACGTCCGCTCCCTAGGCTCGCTAGGAAATTACACCATAAAGCAGAATTTTCCTGACCTCCCAAGAGCCATACATATAACAGATATTTCCCCCTATTGGGTCTCAAAGCCGAAACAATTGTTGACCCCTGATCTAGATTAATTAACCGCCTCATACAGCGTGAATAAGAGGAGGCTAAGTTGGAGTCAGTCGTGAGCAAGGACCCAAAGTTCAATGGCAATTCTTAATGGTGCTAAATTCTCGCCTAATTCTGATATTTCCAAAAAGCAAAAGCTATGAGCGTAGCACCGCATTTCCAGATGGTGGGTTCCTGAGAAATGCGTCATAATTTAGATATTTCTAAGAAGCAAAAGCGATGAAAGTAGCACTGCACATCCAGATGATGGGCTGCCAAGTAATGAGTCAAAGAGGAATCGGATTGTGTTCTTCTAATGGTAATCAATGCCTCTCGCTATGAAACCAAAAAACTATATTCTCACCTTTTAGGATGGATAATTTCTCACAGCAGCTACTCTTTTCTATCTCATAGTTCTCTTTCCAGAAGCCACGGCAAGCAGGTTTTCAATAACATTGAGAGAGCTGTAGTATTACCAGCAATGTGCATTTTAACGTGCCTGTGAACGTTTGAGAGCCATTATATACGGTTTAGGCCAAGTGGAATGTTTGAGGTGATACTCGAAAGCACCGATGTCTATCACTAAACTTTTTTGACACAAATTTACGTCAAAATCGTGGTTGATTTTCTGTGAAATCAAAGAGATTCGAAAAAGAAGACAGGAATGAACTCAAATGGTGCCTCATGGAATACTTGATTCAACCATTGCGTTACAGAACATTTTTTCCTTCAAATTCAAGTTCTTGCACCTGGGGCCCATAGTATGTCAATATGTCAATAACAGTGTATGTCAATAATTCATCAAAAATATAAATAAGGTCGAAAGAATTAGGCAAGAGGCTAGTCCTAAAAAAATGCAATAAATTGTCCTAGTGGTATTTTTTAGGGGCCACCCATATTTAAAAACACGTCGTTGGGACGTGTTACTCCAACGGTGGCAGATGGGTTCGAGAGCCTTCCACTCGTTGGATTTCCTTTGGGTCGAAATGCATAATTCCAGTTAGGAGGTCAGTTTTGAATCTTTCGAAAGTAGTTACTTAATATGAAACGGACTTCAACTTCGACCAACAGCCTTTAGTAGGAAACATTAGCAAGTACTGCATTTTAATTCTACGTTTGCTACACAATTATTTTTTAATTGAAGTAACTGGATGGCTTCATCGTACGTCTCAAGCAAACATGATGATGTCGCTACGCCACCATTTGGGTTTTCATTCACTGGGTCAAATTAAAGTAGGCATTCTTTCATCTGCTAGCCCTCTATGCCTTGGAACTAATTATTTTCGAGAAATTTTAGGCAGATATTACAAAGGGGTTCACAAATAAGTAAAAGTGTCTTTCCTGGTAGTTTTCAAGGTTTATGCAGCCAGGTCTTGTTCCTTTAAATGCATTCATGTGACAGGCTTTTTTTTCTTTCTCTCGCATAACGAAAATTTCATGGCTCCGTGATTTGATCGGGCAGATTTATTAAAGAATTTTGCGAGTAAAAGGACATAGTTGAATACGAACACGCGCTTAGGATCCTGTCTTCTCAGTTCATGAAGATAGTCAGTAAATACGTGTAAACAAATGAACAATGGGTTACCTCTAAAATGAACAAAGATCCTAACCCCTGTAACGAACTATCCCGAGATATATCGTGGTCGTGGTTGTTGCTTTTGGACGGTCAATGTCGGTTACACAGACCGTGTGAATGCACCACCGGCCTTCTCAGGGTTATTCGTTAAGGGGCTAAGTAACCTCATAATGCCAAAAATTACGGTAAGACTAACGGGTATGGAAAACTAGCAGCACCCTTATGAAACGCTCCAATTTTGTAGATGAGATCCTTCTTAAGTTAAGATATGACAAACAAATACATCTCTACACGCTGGCAAAACCTACAGTCGCACATCAAATAGGAAGTACCAATGAAGTAGTGGAGCAGTACGTGTCTGAACGCTATCGTAACTTCTCACATTTGAAATTTTACAAAATTATCATTTTCTCCATCCTACGCCGCTTTTTTGCGATGTTACATTTGGCTCAGAGCAAAAACCTATCTAAAGTCTTACGTATAAGTGCACTTAATCTTAGTTTTATCTTACGATAAAACTACAAACTACTAAAACTGTTTCATAACTATTCAGTTTGAAATTAAAACATGTGTCTATGCACAATTGTTCATTAATATTTTACTAAGAATGGCAGAACGTATGAGATATCAACCTGGTGCATTAACCCTTTCACGCCGACTGTTTATCAACGGTGAAACATTCTTTTTTTTCTGTTGTATATTCACTGTATTAGGAATATGCGACCAATCTGTGATGTTATTATGATAGTTTCACATTATTTCATCGCGGGACACATAATACCACTTGTATGTGTCATCTTCTTGTATGTCTAGGGTGATCACAAAATTTAATTATAAACTCAATTTATGAAATATACTAATGTGACTCGTAGAACTGTAAGGAATAGACAAATTAAGAGGTCAAATCCGTGCACAAGCTATCACACTTCTAAATTTCTTTCTATGGGGCTATGTTAAAGATACGGGTATAGAGCACTGGACGATACGGGACGTCACTAAACTAAAACAAAGTTCAACAAATGCGATTGCAAACACTGATGAGCTGATGGTACAACGCAAGTGGCAAAAAATCGAGTACTGTCGTGATGCGCGTCGTGCGACCAATGATGTCCATACAGAGGTCTATTAAAATAATTAAAGCAAGCTTTGAAAAACAATGTTCACAATGAAACAAGACAAGTGAATATATCTTATCCATTGTCTGTGTAATTAAACTTTAAAAATATTAAGAGAGCTGATGAACACCGTGCCCTGTCACCGTTTAGAGATTAGCTGTCGTTTATAATCAGTGAAAAATGTGTGTAGAATGTAAATTAATGCGAGAGTGAAATTTTTGGTGTAATGAACATATCAAATACTTGTGATACAATCCTAAATAGTGTTTGGTGTGAAAAACACGAACATACGTATGTCCGCTATAGACAATGCACAATGATAAACGTGCAGTTGAAAAGAAAAAGATGGGTTTTAGTCCACACAGGAATTTTATTAAGTAAACGTATATGCATCGAAATACGTATACAGGGTGCGTACGGGATCTGAGGACACTTTACGCGCTGTTAGAAGATTAGCACGTATTAAACGATTCTCTTGATTTTTCGTCGGCATAAACTGACCTCACCTAAGGTCATCGGATATGTACCCGATCTCTTGATGATCAACATTCCTAATTGTTCCTTCCGACACTTGAGGAACTATGGCAAGATGTCGCATTGCATTGACTTCCAAGGGTTTTCGTCGATTAGGCCATGCACTCTTCTGACAACCTCAGGTGTTCTGAGCGAGTCAGAGCGTTGACAATGCTGTTTTCTCTTGCTCGTGGCCAATTCATCTCTGTTGTTTTCATTCAGTTCCTTTCGAACTTGGCAAACAAAAGATCTGGCGACTTTTAGAAATCCTGCAATTTCTAAATTGATGTGCTTCGCTTGTATAGACACTTTTACACTGGGTAGAGTTAGTTTAAATTGCAAATACAAAAACAAATGTGTCCTCCGATACCTTACGCATCCTGTACATATATCCGTAAATATAGATATCATTTATTAGTCGTATGGGTTTGGTAGCGCAGGTGTCTACACCATAGCGCAAGTCATAGTGCGCTTGCCTTTCGTTCAACGGGCCACACCGCTGCAGGGCGAACTTCTTTTCTTGGAAAAGGATAATGAAATGCAAATATTCCTAAAGGGCCGCACATCAGTGTGGCTTCGGAAGCGGTGCCCGAACTAATTTCAAGATTTCCAAGGCTATATCCCTTTTGCTGGCTCACGTTAGTCAATCATTATTTTTAGTTGAAATGAGGACTTGCCCATGGGAACACCAAGCCGCAGAAGGTCGATACGGGAGGTGCAGAAGGCGGATACGGAGCCACGGGAGGCGGATACAGAGCCACGGTAGGCGGATACAGAGCCACGGTAGGCGGATACAGAGCCACGGTAGGCGGATACAGAGCCACGGTAGGCGGATACAGAGCCACGGTAGGCGGATACAGAGCCACGGTAGGCGGATACAGAGCCACGGTAGGCGGATACAGAGCCACGGTAGGCGGATACAGAGCCACGGTAGGCGGATACAGAGCCACGGTAGGCGGATACAGAGCCACGGTAGGCGGATACAGAGCCACGGTAGGCGGATACAGAGCCACGGTAGGCGGATACAGAGCCACGGTAGGCGGATACAGAGCCACGGTAGGCGGATACAGAGCCACGGTAGGCGGATACCGAGCCACGGAAGGCGGATACAGAGCCACGGAAAGCGGATACAGAGCCACGGAAGGCGGATACAGAGCCACGGAAGGCGGATACAGAGCCACGGAAGGCGGATACGGAGCCTAGGAAGCGCTAAAAGCTGATACGGAGCCGCAGAAGGTAAAAGATTCTGATATATTCTGAAGGAACCTCGTAGATTGAATAACTGTTTTACGACCCAAAATTTGGACATGGCTATCAGAAAACGACTGCTTTTCCAAATAAAACACGACCACAACAGTCTTACCTAACGCGTTATGGAAAATTCCTAGAAACTAATTCGACTTTTAACTGGATTAAATTGTGTGCTTCAAAGTGTTAATGAGTCTGTTTATTTGTTTACTTCAAGGGTTAATGGGTTTATCAATGGCTACCCTAACAAGGGTTCATTAAGCAGTACTCACATGCAACCTGCTGAGCAGACTGGCGTCGGTGCCATGGCCGCCGCTCTGCTTGGCCGCTTTCCAGAACTGCTTCTGCGCGGAGTAGCGGTTGCTGGGGCAGATCTTGAACATGCAGTCTGCAGAAGTTACATCAGATTACATAACTAGTTCATTTAAAGCTCCCAATCAACATAAAATGTGATCTAAGTAAGGATGAGAGAAAAGAATATTTATTATATGGACTATAGAGAACGGAGTGCCTATACACGCTGTGTGTTCCCACACAGGAACTCCTGCTCATAAAAACAGCACGTTAAGAATGAACAGTAAGAAAAGACAAAAAAAAGCAAAGCGACGTGAAACAAGTACTTGGAAAGTCTAAGACTATTATTTTATTACATTTTCTAACTAAACAGAACCATGAAACTCATAAGTGATACACGGTACCAACAAAAATAACTAATATAACAGTATCAAAAATATTTCGCTCAAATATTTAAAAAACTTAAATATTTATCAAGACAAGTAGAGAGAATGTGTTGGGACACTCAAGAAATAGCTCTTGAAAGCTTTATTTCTCTCCCTTCACTGAACTGCAATAAAGTTGCGTCAATACGTTGACGTATCGTCGCAAAAAAATTAAGCGAAACTTGGGTCCATGCTTCCAGAGTGGCATTCCCAGTTCACAAACTCTATGCCCTGAATTCTTCCTATGATTCGAAAATTCATTTGACTATAATAATTGTTATTTTAAAGCTGTTTAGAAGTAGAATTACATAAACACAAAAAAGCCGAATGTGTTGCACTTTCAAATGGGTCCTGTATGGTCTGATAATATTTGTCCCATCTTTGTAATTATTGACTATGCAAGTTTATACAAATAATGTATTAAGTGGTGGAAATTAGTATGAGTCACCCATAAAATTGCTAAGAATTTTCTTATTACTGCTCAAATACCTCTGAAATTTGTGTGTGGAACGCACATTGTATGGCAATCAGTATACGAATTATAATACCTTTCCACGAAAAAGACTTAACAAAACTACGCTTTCGATGGTAGAAATAATTATAAGAGCTTTGAAAATTAACATTTCCGGTTTACTTCTGAGTACCAAAGAAAGAATTAGTACATGCTCAAATTTTAAACAACTCTGATCGGTATTGCAAGCCACGTGAGTCATGATTAAAAAATTCAAAAATTCACTGCAAAACGGCTCTAAATAAAAATGAAAAAATGAAAACTTCTGCGTATTAAGTGGAAGGGAAACCTTTGGGTTTTCTTGCAAGAGAACTGTCCCGAACAGTTGTGAGAAATTATTTAAAGGACACTGAACTGTATGGCCCCAACAAACGTCCAGGTCGTTCACCTAAAATTACAGCTGTAGCCAGACGTCGACTTTTTCGAGAAGCTTTTAAGAGACAGTGATGCTCAAGAGATCTGCAACAATCTCAGAATTTACCCGCCATTCCAAGAAAAGTTCGTCAACTTCCACACGATTCGCCAGATTTCGTACATCGAAACAGGAAGATGCCTCCGGCTATAACTAGTTGTAGTTGTAGTTGTAGTGAAAGCAGCGCTTCAGAAACTCAGTCTATTTCGCACCGAAAGAGTAGGGACCATTTAGTATGGACTTAGGAGAACGGGGATTCTATGCACAGGGTGTGTTCCCACACAAGATCCCCTGCGCATAGAAACAGCAAGTTAAGAAGGAAGAGCAAGGAAAGACAAATAAGAAATAGCGAAGAAGGAATGAAAACGGAAGGAAGCAAAGTGGGCACGAAAGACAGAAGTCCCAAAGGCCTATCTAAAGCTGAGGTACCCTAGCAGTACTCCCCTGGGGGCGCTAGTCCCCATAGCATAGGATAGGCAAACCTAACTAACCTACCTCTATTGCGGCTATAACTACTTGACAAGGTGACACGTGTAGATTGCGCAAGAAGGTAACATGGACAAAAAAGAAATGAGAAACCGTCATGATTTTCAGAGGAGCAAATTTTAATTCGGATAGCCCCTACGGTTCCCAGCATTGTTAACATGATTTAAGAAAAAAGCAGCTGTTTTCAAAAAGACAATTTAGAGGAGGATCTTATATGATTTGGGAAGCTTTTTCAGCATCTGCAGAGGGTGATTTAGTAATGATGGACAGGAAACAATACTCAGCTTGGTCTATCAACGTGTCGGAAGAAAGTCGTGTCCCATTTATGAATCATCTAAACGACAATAATGCCCTTTTTTAATAAGACGACGAAGCCATACAGCCCTCTAAGCTCACGAAAGACGAGTTTTAAATATGAAACATTGCAGTTTTTGACTGACTCGCTAAAAAGCCCTCTTCAAGGTCAGTCACTGACTGTGGTCAGTGATTGAAGTCCCTCAAATATAGGCATAGACTGCTCACTTTTTTGGAGTCGGGATTGAAATCGACCGACTGATGGCAGGATCATGATTGACTGTCAATTGGACTTGAATTGTCATGGTGCAAGCATGTCTGCGAGTAATGCTGCCGCGCAATGCACTTCCCGTCGCATATCAAATCGGTCTCGTGAAAAAAGCGGCATTTACATTATCACGGCCAATCTATCACCAGTCGTTTCTGGTAGAATTTTGGCTTCTTGACGAACGCTGAGGCGATCAAGAAGCATGCTTTGGCTGCGACATTTGGGGCAGGTGAGCTGAAGTGCTAAAATATTACAATTGAAAGGAAATGAACGTAAATACTCAAATTTGTACCATTTTTTTGTTAAATACCAATTTACAAAACTGTCTTATGATTATTTTCACCCCTGAAAATTTAACATTGTTAAGAACTTTTTTCGCTAAATCATATTATAAAACCAAATATGTATACCGACTCCAATACGATCTACGTTCCATACACAAATTTTCAGGGGAATTTGTGCAGCAGTCATAAGAAAATTCTCAACATTCAATGGGATGTCTCATACTTATTTCCACCACTTTATGACTTCCCAGGACAAAGGGTCAAGGCCTCTGGCTTGAACCTGAATATTACGCTGTTGCCACAAATTTAACTCGCTCTCTCCAGACGGTACTCTGAGGGCAAGTTGCTCAGGGCTTCCACTTCGCGGCAAAACATAATATCTATGAGAAATTAAACGGCTAAGAGAAGATGTTGAGTTAAATAGAAAAATCTAGATAACTACAAATTTTGGCAATGAAAATAGACACGCATTTGTATGAATAGAAAATGACACACGTTTGGACAATCCCAATTATGTTTTTTGGCCATATAAAGCTTATCGGTAAAATCTATTTCCTTCGTACCAGAGTTTCAGGCGGCAAAGAATCAAGGCGGTAAATTAATTTCCTATCGTTGAACAATTCACGGGTTGCTTTTGCTACTTGTTTAGGATCATTGTTGTATTGAAACCATTTATTTCAAACTTTAGTAAATCCGTTCATTTTCGCAAATTTTTACTTATCTTTTGATACTTGGCACCCCTCATCGTTCCTTCGAATATTTTTAATGTTTCTTCACCATTGGAAGCTACGCAACCTCAAATTTAAGCAGTTTCACCTCCATGCTCAACGGTAGGGATAAAATTATTTAAACACAGAAAAATATACGTACTTCGAATAACTGTGGTGCAAATTGAAAACTATTTAACATCGTAAGAGTCGTATCGAGTTCCTGGACATGTCACTCGCAAACCCGATTTCATTACATTTCTTATTAAACGATCATAGTTAATTGTTCTCTTTTCATCGAGTACACAAAATTCGACTCCCTCTTAATTATAAGAATAGCCATATCTCTTTTACCTCTAACAATATTCCAACGAATACTAAAATGCTAATAGCAAAAACTCTACATGGGTGATAAGCTTTGCGTAAGCTATATCACCTACAGATTATTTGAGGTAGCCCATAGTGAAGAAACTTCGCGGTGCCACTCAAATGATGGGTATATAATAAGAAGACGTAACGGAGGTCATTTTGACGACACGCGATAAAATCGATCGAGGGGGCAAACAAACGATTAAATAAAACTCACCAGCGTCCATAATACGCGTTACTAATTCCGCATCGGGATGCCCCTGAGCTGAACTCTTGATAAAATGTAAGCCACTGAGCCGTGCACATAAGTTACGGATAATAAGAATAGCTTTTCATTATCCTGGCTTGGGTAGCTCGGAGCCTCTCCGAAGAGCACCAAGTTCTAACCGATTCTACTTTAACCGCTGATGATCCTTTATTTGCGAGGTCACTATTGGTGAGTAAAATTATCAAATCGTCTCTAGACCTGCAGGTCGTTTAGAAGAAAAATATGAAAAAGAAGTACAAGACTAGTCATTCCTCGCGTAAAATCTTCATAATTTCTGCGGATTTCATTCTCCATGCAGTTAAGTCAAGCATACAATATCTAGAATACCTTGAAGATGTTTGGGCCTTCAGGCCCAGGCCACATTAAGGTGCCGCTTCCTTGTGTGCATGGGCGTGCCTTCGCATATCCGCGAGCTGTTGAATGAGACCGTTTCTCAGCCGCCCTCGCATTGAACGTCGGCACAACACACATCTCGCCGAAACGAATGTGCTGCTTTATGCGCAGCCTTATGGTCTTGTTTTTGATGTCAGATATTAATCCACGAATCGTTTTACCCGTGTGGATTTTAAGGTATCTCTCCCTTTACAAACAAACAAATAGTTTACTTTTAGTAAAAAAGGTAAAGTTCACTTCAAGATAGCCATGAAGGCCATTGGGACCGGTGCGGGTCTCCGATTTCCGTGCCATGAAAGTCACGATTACTAGGCAGATGATGCAACACCCTCTGGTCAGGACGCTAGTACGTCGCAGGCTTTACCCCAGCATCAGCTGGTGCCCGTTTTACACTCGAGTGGAGTGGGAAACCGGGCACCAAGTGGACTCCAGCTCGTGACTAGTCAGACTGCAATAGAGCATCTCACCACCAGGCTATCCTGACACCAGACGCTTAATAGAATATAAATATTCTTCTATTCCTCTTAGTGAAAACAATTCCACTTCAGTAACAAAAAGTAAGTTTGTAGAAGAATTTTAATCAGCAGGTAACTTTTAACCGTTATAAAACGTTTCATACGAACGGGTGTGGGAATAATATAAAGTAATTATGTAGTCCCATCAAGTTTTATGATAGCCTAATGTTCATTATCACGGCTCGGCGTTTGGAATCAAACGAAATATTAGTGTATTATACAATGAATATAGATACATACATACATAATAAAAATTAGTTTAGTCTAGAGAAGCCTCGCTCAAAACTACAAAGAAACAAGACTCCATGCCACTTAATATCTTAAAAAAAAATCTGAAAATATTGACACTTGGACATTCAGGTGCGTCCAATTTACGTCTAAATACTGAGATATACTTACTCCTAGCAGTAACTCAATCACCGTCCCCATCAAAAGCTAGGACCGGGCGGATGGGACATGAATTCTTAATTTACTACACAACCATAAGAACGGAGTTCGTTCACGTAGCTAAGTTTTCAATGAAGATATCACAACCGGAGGTGACGTTAGGATTTACAATAGGAGAATAGCCTCGAGGTAAAATATGTGTAATTTTTTGTAGGATCATGATGAAGAAATTATGAGTCTCGGAGACCGATGTCTTCATTACATTCCCTTAAGTGCTCAATTAAAAACCACGGCTGAAGAAGTAAAGGCATCAAATCCAAAACACCGGAGTTAACCCTCTGATACGCTGCGGTACGTCAGTGTACCGCTAAGAAAAAAATGCAGTCGTACTTTTATTGTGCAAGCATAAAACTTTAGAAATCTGAAACCCGCATACCTGGGTACCTCTCATGAAAAATTAATTCCTAATATTTTCCGTAACATGTGGATATGCGAGGGAAACTTTGTTTATAAACAAAACCTATCCCTGACTGGGTTTTAAGCAGATCTCGGATCCACTGCGAGCAACTTGAGTCAGCGCTGATGACTTAAAACTGATAGACTGATGTCTTCATCACGGTCCGCTAAGTGCTTTAATTAAAAACCTCGGTGGTTTCGGCAGTATTGAGGAGGTGACAAAATCTCTTCGTGATCTGAGCAGGGGATGCACACCCATTAGGAGATTACAACGTGTCACGCATCACCAATACAGCGCTCACAGGAAGTATTAAAATATAAGCCTTTAAGAAAAAATGAAAACCTAAGAAACACAGCAACGCATCTCCTGTGTGAAGACCGGAGCACTGCATCATATTGGCGCATCATGGATGGTGAGCCAGAGAAAATTGATGGTGAGTCATGCTTCTATTCGACCTTGGCTCTGGGTCAGACTTAACTGTTTTTTTGTATGGGAAAGATTATACCAATCATATACTGACCGAAGAATAGAACGAAGAACAAGCATAGGAGTAAAAGAATAATTCTGCTTGTAATAAGCGTCACATTGCTTGCCATTGATTAGGGATACTGAAAATTTTGAAGTTTTAAAACATACAGTATCGCGATGAATGGTAAAATTTAAATCTGAAGCTGGTCAATGAGAGCTGCAATTTCAAAGCTCATGGCTTTCGATCTGGCTTCGGCTCTGGCTCTGGCTCCAGCTCTAAACTGCTGATTTACACACAACCAAAAACAGAGGTGTCAGGGTAACATTATTAGAGGTATTGGAGAAAATTAGTCTGAAAAGTTACGAGACAAAATTGAGCCATTCGTCGTCGCGTCTAATCGGCGAATATCCGTAATGATCGCAATTTTCAACCGGGTCCAGACACGCGCGTATAAGCAATTCAAAACAATTTGAAATTACGCTAATGTATTTTAGGTCCTTCAACTCGATAAAGAAGGTCATAAGCGCATTTTGAACCAGTAGATCTCAAAAGATCAAAAAGTTATCATAACTAGATCAAATAGAATAGGTTAGCTGATTTCGCGAGCCCCGTTGATTGTCACCCAAAATTAATAGAAGAGAATTCTATGAATTTTATAATTAAACAGATGCTCGTTTTGTAATGTGACAACCTGAGGATCAAACCCGTAACTTTGACGCACCAATCGAGGACTCCGACACTTCAACCAAGACAAATTATGGATAAAGAAATGAGGGCATCAAATTCTAAACACCGGAGTTAATCCTCTGACACGCTTCAGTACGTGAGGGTACCACTGAGCAAAAATGCAGTCGTACTTTTACTGTGTAAGCATAAAGCTGTAGAAACCTGAAAATAGTATATCAGGGTACACCTCATGAAAAATTAATACCTAATATTTCTATCGTCGTGAAAATATGAGAGCCAAATTTTGTCCATAAACAAAACCTAACCCTGTGTCTGGGTTAAAAGCAGATCTCGGATTCACTACCTAATGAGCAATTCAAATCAGCGCTTGACTCCTAAGGAGCTCAGTGCTTACAGTTGGTTCTTGCGAGTGGGTCGTTATTCAACGGCGAGACGTGAATGTTCAAATCGCAACCTCAGGAAGATAACTCCATGTTAAGATGGTCGGGCCACTTTTATCGCTGAAAACTTCGGATTTTGGCTTTTGTGCTCTAAAACGTTGAATAATGTGTTATAAAGCATGTGTCAAAGTTTCGCGCAATTCCGACGGTGGGAACTGGATTGTGGTATTTGGAAAGTGGGAGAGTCGGGGTTGAAGGACTTCCAGACGCTGTACAAGAGAAATAATGTGTGCGCTTAACTTCACTCTTTTGTTTTATTATACTTAAGTAGTTTATGGCTACAGAACGTAGCCTAAGGGAAACGAGAAATGAATATCTTTTCATAATTTTTTATTTGTTTCAGAAACGCAGCATTTTCATCACAATATCTTGAATATTCTCATTTGATATCATTACTTGTACTATTCCACGCACGTAACACTAATAGGACCAACTGTATTGCCCTAGAGTGTAAATTTAATGATTTGTCTGTTTTTTAAATGTGGGCCAAGTCCATGACTTCCCCACAAGACTGGTCTCCCAATTTCCTTACCCCTCAAAAATCAGGTGCTCACTTTCCGACGAGTCATGAGGCCACATTCATCTTGTGGGTATCATTGTATTGCCTCAGAAGTGACTTTTTATTCATTTGTCATATAATTTTATTGAATTACATCACTAGAAGGTCATTTTTATGACCTGGCTTTACTGTAAAATGTAAGTTTTCGCATTTGAAGTACAAGGCTGCTACAGTATTTGTCGTAATAAAATGAAATCGGTCATTTCACGAGGAATTTCAATGCAAGTAAAATAATTCGAGCATTTTGTTATGTATTTAGAAATTAGAAAGTTACAGAGCAAAACGTGGGCAAAAGAGGTAAGATTTATGTACATTTTACGAAAAAATTCCCGTAAGACCAATTTTTTGCCTTTTATTGAAATCGAATCAAATATTTTTATTCTCCACATTCAAACGCATTAAATAGGATTCACCCCATCGTTCTAGGGCAAAAAATACGTGACTTATAGGTTTTGAAAATCGTACATATATTATTTAGAGCAAATTTTTTCAACAAATCTCAAAATTTCACCCGAACAAAATACGTTTTTTCATCGAGTTACAAAGGTGTGCCAAATTTAAACATGTCCGTCCCACAAGGGAAAAAAATTCCACATTGGCTAGGTCCTATTAATTAATCTCAGCCTCTATACGTTTTCGAAGCGCCCCAACAGCGTTTGGCAGCTCACAGCGCATCTGTGAGACGTAAAATAGAAGCATGAAGAAACTTAAATCGAATCAAGTTGATTTACATGCAACATACCGAATTGCCTTGCAATTACTGACAAAGTAACAGAGTACATGAGGAATGTGAAGTATAATCTTCCTTCCCAATAAAGCACTCTGTGACTAAATAAAAATCAGCTTAGCCAGCACCCGGAATCGAACCATGAACCTTCTCAACCAGAAAGCTAGCGCGGTGCGCTGCGCAAGAGTTCCATAAAACGCGTAATTAAATAAACTTGTAATCCAGACATTTCATCGCACAAGCTCCTAAAGCCCATTTCAACGCTTGCTGAAGTCCAGTAACAATGGATGAAAATCGAGAGGGAAAATCTTCCCTAAAAACGATGCACCCACAACAGAACTCGAAGGAAATACTATATCAGGTTGAAATATAACCCAGAAAAACTCTGAATCATGATTCGATAAATTTAGCTTCTAATATTGTATTTCTTGTCCTCAATGTTAATAAAACTCTCGTAATCTTTCAGATTGTGAGAAAATTTGGTCTAAAAAGTACCGTTATAGGCCCAAAATGTATAGTGAAAATAAGGAGCGTATACGGCGTGTTTTACTCAATTTCGAAAAAAAACTACAGCAAGTTCGGCAATAAGATCACACGAAAAAGCATATCAACATCATGTGGTGAGTGAAGTCCCACACAGAAGGATGTTTTCCCATTTCAGAAGAGCTAACTTCACACTATGCGATGAACAAGAAATCGGCGTCCGAAGGGGCTCGTTCATGAAAAATTACAAGAAGTACTTACTGAAAATCCCACTATTACCGATAGAGAACTAAGTATTTAATGTCAGTCACATGGCTGGCTGTCTGTCATGAAATGAAAATGATCGGTAAGATCTAAAGCTGGAAACTGGGCACCGCATGATTTGTCAAAAAAGTCTCAAGCAGCACGTGGATTGTTACATCTCACTGCTTTCTGGTTTATTTTTAACACCTTAGTTAGATAAAATTATCACTGGAAATGAGAAGTGGACCCTACACAACAATTTTACACGCAAAAAGCAATGGCTGGGCAGTAACTCAAAGCCTATCCTGCAACCTCGTAATGGCCTGTACCCAAAGAAAGTTCCGTTGCAGTGTACGGTGGAACATGAAGGGAATCATCCACTAAAAGCTGTTTTGTAGCACTCAATCCATAAAAGGTAAAGTGTAATTACAACAGTTTAAAACATTTCAGAATAGCTTTACAGAAACAATGTCTCCATTGATGAACAGGAAAGGAGTGATTCTGCTCCATAACAACGCCGGGCACCACACTGCACGAGTGCGTAGTAGTAGTATTGATAACAGCGCTTAGTTATTCAGACTATCTAGCACCGAAAGAGAAGGCACCATTAAGTAATGAGTGTAGAGGACGGGAAATTTAAGCACAAGGTGCGTTTCCATACAGGATCTCTTGCGCAAAGAAAAAGCAAGTTAAAAATGAATAGGAAGTAAAGATAAAAAACAATCAGAAAGAAAGACAAGTATATGGAAAGAAGCAAAATGAACACGAAAATTAGAAGTCCTGAAGGCCTGTCTGTAGCTGAAGTGACCTAATAGTGGCGACCCCCTTGGGTCGCCAGTCCCCATAACACATGATAGACAAACATAACTAACCTAACCTTGACCGCCTATCCTATGCCCCCTGAGTGACAACCAATCTCCTAGAAGAGTTTGGTTGAGAAATGTCTCGCAAACCTTTTCCTCCTGACTTAGCTCTATCAGATTATCACTGTTCAGAAGCTTGCACGATCATCTTGAAAGTCTGAGGCCCACTTCAATAGAAGAGGTTGAAATGAAGCTAGCGTTTTTTTCAGATCTAACCTAAACTCACTACATGAAAAAGGTATCCAAAGGGTAATTCGGAGATGGGGAAATCTCATTGAGAAGAATGGTGCTTATATTGTAGACAAATAAATGCGTTTTTTCTTCCAGATTTTTCCGGATTTGAAAAAAAAACGCTCAAAACTTTCGTTACAACTGGATACCTATGTTGTTGACTGCACGAAGAGTAAGCTAAACACTCTTCAGCGGAACAAAATACCACGGTGTGATAATAAAGAGAACAAATACTTTCAACCATTTGGAAAGGTAACAATTTCAAGGATATTTCAATCGTGAAATTTCGTGGAACTTTGGAATAACGTATTGTTCTAATGAAAGCAAGTCAATGGCAAACGACTTTTATTTAGCAGGCAGAGCGCTCAAAGAGTACAGTTTTTTGGAAAGTATAAAAACATTTCTACAGAATAACTCAATCATACAAAACTAAGGTATAATTAGTGTATGATAATTAATGAATTCGAGTTCAACTGACGATAAAACATTTTCTCGTCGCTCTTCCATGGCAGTGCCATTGCGCTAAAAACTAAGGCGCACACCAGTGTGGCCTGGGATGAGACGGCCGAACTACTGCCAAGATACCCAAAGTCAACATGAAGCACAACCAAAATCTGGCCAGACGCCCCAGGTAGGCACAATTTTAGTGCTCAAATTATTAACTAACAGCGAGACTAATATTGCTCCCTTCATTACTCTGGACAATATATATCATTTCGAACGTATAAAGTTCTTCATCCATCCTACGATGTCTCAAAGAAACGCATGTCAAATTATGACATACAGAACTAGGTAAAAAAAAGAAACCATGCGCCTTTCTTGTTGGACACAGCAGAGAACGGAATTCAAACGCGTTTTAGGGGAATGAAAAATTCTCTGTGCCATAACTTTTATCACGAATCTTCTCGACTTCTCTGGAGAAGTCAACCGTCTCTACGACAGCACAAAAGCCGTAGAACTCAGGTACCTCGACTCTAAAAAGCCTGCAATTAAGTTCCCAACGAAACGCTAATGACCGAAGTTGAAGCCCACAGTATACAAAGCAGCTATTCTCGGTATATACGGAACTCCCTCATCGGTTGCACTCAACGAGTAATGATTCATGAGAAACAGTGCGACTGGGCAGAAGTAACGTCAGGAGTCTCTGAAGAAAGCGTCATAGGGTTCCTCTTTTCAAAATTTACATGAATGATCTCGACATGGAAACCATCAGTAAAATCAACAAGTTTGCAGACGACATGGAACTTATTCATTGAACAGTAGAATATAACTATTCAAAAAGACCTTCAAAGGCTACTCTGATGGACTAAAATCCAGACAAATGAGCTTCAACTTTGACGAATGACCAGTGATGCACGTTGGAACTTATAATCGAAAGTTCGATTACTCGATTAGCAACAAACACGTCGAAGACGTTGAACAACAAAGAGATCTTGATATCACTATCCTAAAAAAACTCAAGCTTAACATGCAAATAGAAAGAAGGGGCAAGAATGCGAGTAAAATTCTCGGTTTCATTGCGAGAAACGTTCACCACAGGTCCAGAGGCATAATACTACCTCTCTATACAGGGTGTCCCAGAAAAAAGGAAACCCATTTTCAA
>VOMN01131487.1:0-16118 GCA_014899125.1 Orchestia grillus | reverse complement strand
CTATTGCCTATGGCCTATCCTATGCCCCCTGAGGGGTAAGGGGACTTGAACGTTGGTTGCCTCACTGAAGAGTAACTAAAGTGACTGAATTTAAGAGTAGTTGAATTTAATACGAGGATTTACGTAGCTATGATGTTTCTGTCGAAGAATAGAGACTACTGCACAGCTGGTGAAGATGTATTCATTTTTTCTGTCGTCCGTAATTCCTTGGAGACTAGTTGCCTGTGGTATCAGATATTCCAGCCGGGACTCGACATATATTTTATACTTATGATAATGTAGACGTTTATACTGACATTGTACCGTGGCTTTATCAATACATCGCCCTCTCCCACGCTCGCACTATCTTTGGCTGGGAAAGTTACCCAAAGCTTTTAGTGACCTAGGTCTGAGCACGTCTGAACGAATATGCAATTTTAGTTTTAATTAAGCGCCCAGGCTTTCATAGTTAATATCTGAGAAAATTATTCCTCTAATGGTAGAAATATCAAAAGAATTTGCGAGTCAAAACTTCCGAAAGTTAGTCATTTGGGTAAGAAAAATCCATTTTTTTCTATTGATTTCAAGCTTCGAGGTATAGAGATCTACTGAATACATTTTAAGCCTCAAATTAAATATTTCAAGTGTAATCCTGATGCATCTCGGTTCAACTATCCACCTCTTCCCACTATCCAGAGCGTGTTTCATCTAACTCGTTACAACGCCTTCACGACAAACGATCACTCGCTAACTTCACTCTGTTGTCCCCTCAGGAGGGCGCTGAATCGGCTGTAGGGTTAGCTTAGTTAGGTTTGTTTATCCTATGTTATGGGGACTCGTGCCCCATGGAGGCACTGTTTGGTTACGTCAGCTATGGGTAAGAAGTCCTTCGGGACTTCTATCTTTCGTGTCCATTCTACTTCTTTCAATTTTTACCCCTTCTTCGCTATTTCTTTTTTTCCTTTTCCTCACCTGAATTCTTACCAGCCGTTTTTTATGGATCTCGTGTGGGAACACACATTGGGCATAGATTCCCCGTTCTCTATCATCCAGACGAAGTAGTTTCTTCTCTTCACTCTCTTGAGATCACATTCTAAGTGCCTAGGGAGCTTTTAACGAACCAATATTCTAATCTTATCTCTTTGTTCGCAGCCAAGAGCAGCCTGGCAGAAAACGCTCGACTGTTCCTGCGGGAGTGCCAGCACTGCCTGCTTGAGCTGCAGCTATGCTCCGACTGCTACCGATGGCAGTATTGCTGTGACGACCCCCACTGGTTCTGCAAGCCCTGCAACCCCCCGCACAGGCTCGTCTACGCCAAGCAAAAGGGTTTCCCTTACTGGCCCGCCAAGGTGGGTTGTACCTTCTATACTTCGCTGCCTCTCTGGATTTCTTGTGTTGATATCTGGCTCACAGGACTTGTCCTGTCAATAGCAGATTCTCAGGACTTGCGTCAATAGCAGGTTCTCACGACTTGTAGTCTCAGTACCAGACTCTCATGACTTGCGTCAATAGCAGGTTCTCAGGACTTGTAATCTCAGTACCAGACTCTCAGGACTTGCGTCAATAGCAGGTTTTCACGACTTGTAGTCTCAGTACCAGACTCTCAGGACTTGTAGTTTCAGTACCAGACTCGCATTGTCCTAGAGAGTGCTGTTAGACTTCCTTATTCCGACTTCAGAAGAGCTGTAACGATGCCTCCTGATAATGAATAAATCAGGATGTATAATATTGGAGCCAGAATGAAAATTTGGTTCGAGCTAACTCTGTAAGTCTAAAAGATATTTTCTGATTCTTTTTCCGTCATCAGTACTTCTAAAGGGGGTGTCAACGTTATGTCTACTTTGCAGTCCTGTTATCAATTTCATCCTTGATAGCAAATTGAAAGCACATTCAAGTTCTGATGTTGCAGAGCAATATTTCACTGTAAAGGACCGGAGTACAGAGAAAGTTTGTTGCCTCAGAGGCTGCTGTATCCGGCCTGCTCAGACTCCCGTAATTAAATTCTGCAGTGTAGGGCTGCACTAATTTGCCCGTTGAAACAGCATTTTTCCTAGTTCATTTGAGCTAA
Source organism: Orchestia grillus (assembly GCA_014899125.1). Lineage (NCBI taxonomy): Eukaryota > Metazoa > Arthropoda > Malacostraca > Amphipoda > Talitridae > Orchestia > Orchestia grillus. The sequence goes on along the minus strand of VOMN01131487.1, from coordinate 14,071 downwards.
TTCTCCAGCCTCAAACTTTTGTTGTGATTGTAGCTTTTTGTTAGTCATCTTTAATGGCTTTTGTGCATTTATTTATTCTTTCAGTTTACTGATTATCCAGTCGGACGATAAATGACGAATGATAGACCCGCATTTGGACAAGAGAACTTATATCGATTCGTTACAAATGCTGACCCCATCTGCTGAGGCGATGTTCTCAACTGCATGCATAAATTAACTTCACTGACTGCCTAAGGTTGATACCCAAACGTGTGCATGCTGTAATAAACTGTGCAGGTGATCCGAGAAGGGCCATCGAGCTGCGACGTGCGCTTCTTCGGCAGTCAACACCAGCGGGCGAATATCGACAACGCCCTCATCAGGCCCATCTCGGCCAACGCCCAGATGCTCCAGGTACGATCACCACACGCACCTGTAGACAGGTAATCCGTCAAGATAACAGGTTCGGATACAAAATAGGATAAGATAGGAAAGCAGATAGTGCTCAGATATTCCAGGTATGATTCGCCTTGCACGCCTGTAAACAGATAATCTGACGAGATAACATAACTTTAGTTGCAAATCAGGATAAGATTTGGAAGCTGGTAATGCCCAACTGCTAGGTGGGACTTCAAGGCCGTACTCTTTAATCCTGTTATCAGATAAGACAGTCCTTAAGATATCGTAATATAAAATAACAAGTAGGGGCTCCCGAACGCTCTAGGTATGATTTCAAGACTGTATCGTTCAGGACTTTAAGTTTGCTGCAGTTTTGGCGATCAATGCCCACCGAGGAGTAGGAGTCCTTCTCTATTTCGGGGCCTGACGTGGCCAGACATCTTATGAAGCTCCTTAGAATCGCTCAGTTTGAGTGTTTTAGTTTATTTTCTGGACCAGTCAGTTAGTAGTATTCAAAATTTTGAGGGCCATCTTGCGAAGCGTTCTAGCTTTGAACTACTGCTACTTTCATTAAAATTTCATTCTGTGTGCGGGGAATCATTGTGTGGGAACACACCTATGCATAGATTCTACATTCTCTACCGTCCATGACAAATGGTCCCTTCTTTTCGCTCTCTCGAAATGACCTTTGAAGGCTAGGGAGCCTTCAACTTTTCAACGAATTATAAATAACACTTTCTCTAAAATGGTGACTTAAGATTTCACGTTAGGCCGTTTCCAGCAGGATGCCATTTCCCTAGAAGCACAATGTCACGTCGGTCGCGTGTGACGAAGAGTTGTAGTGGTAGTGAAAGCAGCGCTTCAGAAACTCAGTCTATTTCGCACCGAAAGAGTAGGGACCATTTAGTATGGACTTAGGAGAACGGGGATTCTATGCACAGGGTGTGTTCCCACACAAGATCCCCTGCGCATAGAAACAGCAAGTTAAGAAGGAAGAGCAAGAAAAGACAAATAAGAAATAGCGAAGAAGGAATGAAAACGGAAGGAAGCAAAGTGGGCACGAAAGACAGAAGTCCCGAAGGCCTATCTAAAGCTGAGGTACCCTAGCAGTACTCCCCTGGGGGCGCTAGTCCCCATAGCATAGGATAGGCAAACCTAACTAACCTACCTCTATTGCCTATGGCCTATCCCATGCCCCCTGAGGGGTCGCGTGTGACGAGTCACGCTAACCACTCGTTAATTTCCTTAATTTTTTACCCTGCACAATGGGTGAAACCTAAACTCAGTATTAGCTGCCTAAAGTTCTTCAGACCGCTCATGGTATTGGAGTAGCCCTCTAGCGACCGTTAACGTTGGCGACTGTGCTGCATTGAGCTTCTTACGGAAACTAGCTTCGTCGTCATCAAACTCGACATGGAAGTAAACGTGGGCGGTTGAGGGATATGTTCTGGTGAGAGCTTGGGGCAAGAAAAAGCTGGGCACACGACTTTGTACCAACTTGCTCCCCGAAATCAGCCTGTCCTAGTCAGAAAGAAAGCGCGATGCAAGCCGAACACACCAATTTTTTTGTACGATGGTGTTTTTTTGGGAGTGTTCACAACTCGCAGTGTGGAACCGTGTTGCTGCGTTAGAGCTTATGTATTATAGGTTTCAATATCAATGTTGCCAATTGATCGCTGGTTACCTGAAATAACCTAGGGTTATCTGTGTTCATTTTGTTTTATAGATCAAAAAGACATCAGCATACATGAAGGCTATGGAGGAGCTAAAGCAACATCAGGGGCAGCTTGCCGACGGTGGTGCGAGCGCAAGTCTATTGCCTCCCCCTCCCCCACCACAGCAGCAACATCAACAACATCAGCAGCAGCAACAACAACTTCAGCAGCAACAGCATCAACAACAACAGCATCAGCAACAACAACATCAACAACATCAGCAACAACAACAACATCAGCAACAACAACAACATCAGCAACAGCATCAGCTGCACCAGCAGCCCGGGGCACCAACGACCCACCGGCAGCTTGAACAAGACAAAACTTCTTCGAATCTGAGTGGTCAACCGGCGTCGCACATGAGCCGGGCCGACTGGGAGGAGCACCAGCAACAGCTGCAGGACCAGTTCCAGCAGCAGCAACAGCAGCAACTTCAACAGCAGCAGCACCAGTTTCACCCTAGCTACATCGCATCTGCCGCCCTGCATCAGCAATACCAAGCAGCGTCTCTAGCGACGCAACAGCTGCTGCCGCAGCAGCAGCAGCAGCAAAACAAGTCGCCGCACAGCGGCACGTCTGCCAACACCGCCCCGCATCAAAGCAGGTTGTACGCAGGGGCTGGTTGAAATAACTTTTTTATAATAACCCAGAGGGTAGTCTTTTTTGGAGGGAAAGAGCCATCAGGGGACATTTTTTTAAATTTCATGTTTTTTATTTTTATTTTTAGTTCTGGTTGTGCGTCTTGGGCTTAGGTCTATGCAGGGAGTGTTCCGTTCGTGGTTGGTGCCTGTGCTTCTCTCCTCTTGTGCTTCTCTCCCTAATTGCTGTCATTTTAAAAAGCTCGTGCGGATCAAATGACCTAGGATGGCGCGCACAAATCTTTGTAAGACAAATAATTTAAATTTTTGTTATTCATATGTAGTCCTATTAAATGGATCCTATTATGAATCCTAATTGAACGCCTCATGTGACTATAGTTTACTTTGTAATAAATTACAATCAATTTGTGATTTGGATAGCAGCTTCGTTTTCAGGTTTCCGAGGTCATTTACGCTGTCCAAAATACGTCCCAGGAACTCGAATCCCTTTTTTTTTCATTAGAATGACTAATTTTGTAACAGGAAAACTACTTCTGCGACGTGGGATTTACGTTTGTGAATGAAACAGTAGAGCTCTCCAAGTTTTCATGTTCATCTCGACACCTCTGGTATTATTCACGAATGCGCAATGAGATGGAGAGGACTAACATTCCATGAATTGGAAACCTTACCATCTGCAAGGACTAGCACTCTTCAATTGATGTTAGATATTTTTGAAAAATATAGAGATGAAATGAGATCAAGGACATTTCAAATGTACGAGTGAGTTACACTTCTGAAACATTAGTTTAGGATAATAATGCAACTCCTCTGACCATCTTGTTTTCTTGGAACCATCTTGCTCAAGGAATTTTGTGTTGGAACACCTCTGTGCTATATTCCACGTTCCCTACAGTCCATACTTTTTCAGTCCCTTGAGAGCGCCTTTGATGTGTTGAGGGAGCCAGGAACTAACGAACCATTTCACACTGAATGCCGTATTTTCCGTCCTCCAGAATTGATCAGGCTTCCGTGGCGTCATCTGACTGCAGTGGAAGAAAGGACAAGTCCGTGAGTAATTTCCCTTGTCTCTTCTCTAACGGTCCCCAAATTCATGCTTGAGGTCATTCGGAGTTTGGCTAAAGTCCAGTCTCTCCTAAATTTGTTCGTCAGACTCTCAGCTGGTTGAAGTTACATTCTGACAAAACTAGCATATTCCACGCGGCGAAACTTGTTTTTCGGTGATGCTTTTGTAAGTTTGGCAACACTTCAAAATGATGTGTCGTTTAATTTTTGTGAGTTGTCAGTTACAATAGACCTTGGGTTATCTTTTCCATGTGAACCTTTTATTATAATGTGTTTTCTTTTTTTTGTGGATAGAATGTCACGGGGAACATGCCTCGAAAAATGTTTTTGTCTCATTCATTCCATACGAAATCAACAGACGAATTCCTTTGTTGATCGACTATCATATTAGTGCCTCGACGCCGTTGTGTAAGCCGGTGCAAGTTTTCGAACTGTATTTCTTCAATTTTGGTGAACCAGAACATTCCCCTCAGGGGACAGGGGATAGGCAGTAGAGTCAGGTTTGTCTATCCTAGGCTATGAGGGCTGGCAACCCCAGAGGAGCACTGTTAGGTTTTTCTGTCGATCAAAGGTTCACGCGTCGCATAAAGCTTCACGGGGTGTAGGACAATGTACGCGGTTACCTCAGCTTTAGATAGGCTTTTGGGACTTCTATCATTCGGGCCTACTTTGCTTCTTTCAATTTTCTTACCTTCTTGCTATCTCTTCTTTGTCTTTTCTTCATTTCCTTTTTTAACATGCTGTTTCTATACGCAGGGAATCCTGTGTGGGAATACATCTTGTGTATAGATTCCCCTTTCTCATTAGTCCATACTAAATGGTCCTTTCTTCTCTTCACTCTCTTTGTATCCCATTTCATGTGGTGAGGGAACTTTGTCTTCAATAATAATAATATCAATATCGAGAACGTTCTCTCCATTAAAACAACAAGGTCAAGAACCAACCCCAAACTTGCATTATTCGTTTCCCGTGACAGAATAGAACCGTGTACTCGAGAACTTTTGTCCCTAGCATGAGCATCATTAGAGACGGTTGTAGTAAACACCCTCGTGGGCACAGGTAGGTGCCAGCAAAGGAGGATGTGACAAAAACCTCCCCTATGAATCAAGCTCGAGCTGCAGTATTACGGGAAGTGGGGAACCGCTTCCGTGGGAGTCATGCTCGATTCATCTCACGGTTCCCACGCTCGGTTCACGTCAAGGTTCCCACGCTCGGTTCATGTCAAGGTTCCCACGCTCGGTTCATGTCAAGGTTTCTTCAGTGATTTCACGCTTCGGGAAAATTTCTCAGTATTTGTGTGCAGTTATGTTACTGTCGCGTTTCTTAAAATTTCCGTACATTTTATTTAGAAAGTTTGCTGCTGGGTCCGCCGTGTATTTTGAGTCTTCTTATAATTTTGCAGCCTGCGAAGCCACAGGAAGGCGAAGACAAGTGTGCCACCAAGTTGAGCCACTCTGAGGGGAGAGACGAAGACGAAGAGGACGACGAAGAAGATGAAGAAGAGGAGGAAGAAGAAGAAGACGACGAAGTGGAGGAGCGCGAGGAGGGAGTCGGGAGGCAGGAGAGGGAGCGAGGAGATGGACAGGAAGACTCGGCCTCGGAGGCGGAGGACAACAAGCCTGAGAATGAGGCTCCGACCGCTCGATCTCCAGTGTCATCTTCTTTCAAGTCAAGCGAACAGAAGGTGAGATGCATGCCGTCCCTGTCTAACTCTATTTAATGATTATCAATAATTATCTAAAATATTGGCCGCCCAAGCGCAGATGTTGCCGCCGGGTAGTTGACTATCAACGGCGTTGACTATAGTAATTTGAGCTCTTTCTTTTGTGGGCTAAAGCGTGCTAAATCCAACATCGTTCATGAAGAAGTAAGCTGTTCGGAGGGCATCGGAGTTCCATGCTGAAGTGGTTTCCTGTGATCGCACACGCGTTTAAGAAGTGCTGCATGAGGGCTCGCTGCTCGTGTCAGTGCTAGCATGCACAGGAGTTCTGCCGTCCAGTTTGGGTCCGACAATAACACAATATTTTCATGCCATCCGCCATTAAGCTTCCGACCATATCTTGTTAGACCGCTTGATTAGTCCGACAAACTTCGTCATTTTTATAGCCATTTTTTGCCCTATAATTGTTTTACGGAGTTTCTCAAGATAAATTTTCTATGTTAAGTTCTGGGCGAGATGTTGAGCAAACTTTGCTTAGCACATTTCTTGTGACGATGCTGTTGTATTAGGGGTGGTAGTAGTGGTAGTGGTGTAGATTGCAGCGCTTTAGTGACTGAGTCTGTCACTCTGAAAGAGAAGGAATAATTTAGTATGGACTGTAGGACACTGGGAATCCGTGTACAAGGTGTGTTCCCACGTAGGATCTTCTTGGCATAGGAATAGCAAGTTAGAAATTAAGAGGAAGAAAACACGAGAAGAAATAACAAAGAGGGGTTCAAAATTGAAGAAAATAAAGTGGGCACGATAGATGAACTCCCCAAGGCTTGTCTGTATGTGAGGTACCCTGGGGTTACCAGTCCCCATAGGATACACTAGACAAATCGAACTAACCTATTCCCTATCCTATACTCCTGAGCGGCTGTAGACGTCCCTTCGGTGAAACACACCGTAGGAAACCTGTTAATGCTCAGCTGGGGCACGTCAAACATACATTTACAGCAAGTAATTTACATGCAACACAGTACTACAATCTAACAAGAACAACAGATGATCATATACTAGTCTCAGCTGAGACATACGGGCCCAAAGCAGCTACTGGTTAATCCTGTTTTGACTTTTGCTTACGGATCTTTTCTGGTTATGGATCTTTTTTGGTTACGATCCTTTTTTGGTTATGGATCTTTTTTGGTTATGGATCTTTTTTGGTTATGGTTCTTTTTTGGTTATGGTTCTTTTTTGGTTATGGATCTTTTTTGGTTACGGATCTTTTTTTGGTTACGGATCTTTTTTTGGTTACGGATCTTTTTTTGGTTACGGATCTTTTTTTGGTTACGGATCTTTTTTTGGTTACGGATCTTTTTTTGGTTACGGATCTTTTTTTGGTTACGGATCTTTTTTTGGTTACGGATCTTTTTTTGGTTACGGATCTTTTTTTGGTTACGGATCTTTTTTTGGTTACGGATCTTTTTTTGGTTACGGATCTTTTTTTGGTTACGGATCTTTTTTTGGTTACGGATCTTTTTTTGGTTACGGATCTTTTTTTGGTTACGGATCTTTTTTTGGTTACGGATCTTTTTTTGGTTACAGATCTTTTTTTGGTTACAGATCTTTTTTTGGTTATGGATCTTTTTTGGTTATGGATCTTTTTTGGTTACGGATCTTTTTTGCTTACGGATCTTTTTTGCTTACGGTTGTTTTTTGCTTACGGATCTTTTTTGGTTACGGACAGAACGGGAGCTCGGCAGACACGTGCGGGCGTGACGACGTGGTGTCCTCGTCATCCCAGGAGCCTGCGAGACGCTCCCTCTCCGTCCAGACTCCCCAGCATCTCCTGCAGGTACTCGTGCTTCGTGCCGTTTGGTCGTAAGTTTCTTATGGAGTCACTTGTCAATCTGGGCGTGAAGAGAGAATATTTAGCGAGGTGGCTCTCGGCTACCATTGCGGTTGTTCTAAATGGCAATCTAACGAAGTGTTTCTAGTTGTCCTATGTTATTCGTAACAACCTGGACCATGAGAATCTAAATACCCAATCCCCTTGTGTTGTTGCATGAGGTTCACCAATGCCTTTATTACGTGTTTTAGGAAGCCATTTTAGTTTGAAGAATTTACAATCTCACCTTTTGAATTGAAGTAAGAGTTGGAAAACTGCAAGTTCTTAGCACATTTACCTGGCGTTGACGTGTTCCCTTTGTAGTTCATTGCTTAATATAAAATTACCCTCCAGGCTGCGTTGGAAGAGCTCGAGAGCCAGAACGATGAGAAGGATGGCAATGCGTGCGCCTCTCCCACCATCACCAGGCTCCTGGACCAGGTACCGTGTGACGTCGCTGCCCCACGCACCATTCAGTTAGGTCAACGATTATTGTAAAGTCAGTTGCTCTAATGTGAATATTAATAACATACAATTATTGTCGCTTAACCTTTCCCTGAGCAAATTATTTTTGAAATAAGGCTGCATTTAGCTCTGGGCGAAGACCTGTCAGCACCTTTGTGAAGGTGGATTTGCAAGTATTTTGATGGTAAAGTGATAAGTGAGTTATTGTATTTAATTTATCTAATGACGAACTGAACTTGCTTTAATTAACAAATGCGCGTGCGCCCATGCTAAGATGAAGGTAAATTTAACTGCTGGTAGTTTCAATAAAAATTCCTGGTACTCACATCCACCCAGCACTGCAAGGGATATTTTGGGAACAGGTCTCGCCGAACGTTATCGCTGTGCATCCTCTGCCTGTGGTAACTAGTTGATATCGTTACCCTGAACGAACGGTAATCGTGAAACAAACCCTGCGTTTGCCCGAGTGAAGGTGTCCTTAATTTCATGCAATCTCAGCCGATGGGGGGGAGACGGGATTCAGGGATGGGTGATGAGAGGGAAGATGATAAGCCTGAAGTCCGGGGCCTGTTCAATAGATTGAGGCATGATAGCAATGCGTACTTCGGGATTGTTGAACACACTCTGCACTTGTGGTTTCCTAGTCGGTAGTGATACAGGTGTAGGAAGAAGGTTATCGATATCAAGTTCGTGTTTTTTTTGTGTTGGCTTGTACTCGTACACGTGTGTGGGTTTGTGCGGGTCTTTTAGTTTTCTGTTACAAAGCTTTATATCGTAGAATGGAGGGAGGTTTTTTATGTGGTGCAGTGGGGAATCTTCAGGACTTAGACGAAAAAGAGCTAAGAGCATAACGATGTCGCAGTAGAGAAAATGCAATTTTATCAGAAATTATTCATAAAAATTTAAAAATTCAAAGCTTACTCTTTATTCTTACATAATTATTTACCTCTCCAAAGGGGGCACTAAGGGGGACAAGCTCAACCTCCTCGAGCATGCTTTGAGTTAGGTGTCCATTTCCAGGTGTAAAGCTCCTAATAATCTCTTGGGGTTCCTTTAACGAGTAAACGTACCTTATTTAAAATAAATACTTGCAATGCGCTCCTCGTTTCAACGTCTCTTGCGACCTCTTAAGAAAAAACTGTTCTTTCGCGTCCACGTTCCTACTCCCTTCATTTATCCAAAAGAATTATCGTTGCCTTCAGATCCGGTCTGAGACGACGAGCGCTGGCCACAAGAACCGCAGCGTGGGCGCCACCCTGCGGAAGGTGGAGCGGGAGTTCGAGCGCCTGAAGGAGGAGTACCGTGCCAAGCTCGCCACGCTGGAGGAGACGCACAAACAGCACATCCGCGACACCAAGCGCAAGCAGTGGGTGAGTGGGGTTGCTTCGTGTGTCCTGGAGTGGGGTCCCTCGTGTGCCCCAATTCTGTTTTAAATCAACGAAATACCTTGAAAGCTGTCGCCCTGATATCGCTTGTTCACCCGAGTTGTGAATGAAAAGGTAGAACTTGAACTTGACCGTTACAGTGCTGCTATTTATAATGCTTGACAGTGGTCTCTGCAGGGTTTCTGACAATCTTACAATACGTAGAATTAACCTTGCTATTCTTTTAGATGCTAGTTAGAAGGCCATTTGTACCAGTTATAACATTCGAAGGAAAAATGTTGTCCAGTTGCTGAAGTAAATGTGAGGTCGTCAATGGTGCGGGTTAAAGTCATAAGAACCAAAAATCGAAATGAAGAAATTCATTTTTACTTCAGCACAAAAATGTGAAAATACTTTTTAATCATTGAAACATATCTTGCAATTACCCTTTGTTACCACTGCTCTTATTAGGTATCATTACCATTAAGTGTTTAGAAAAATGTACTTTATGCATGAATGGGTTCAGATTGATTCCCCTTCCGTCAGTGCTGGACCTGCGAGAGCGAGGCGATCTACCACTGCTGCTGGAACACGGCCTACTGCTCGACGGACTGCCAGCAGCAGCACTGGCACAAGGAACACAAGAAGCTCTGCAGGAGGAAGAGATGAAGCAACCACTAATGCGTCACACTCGAGTTCAAATGGCGCCGCATGAGCTGGCCGCTCTTACGATCGCCTGCACTGGCGATTTCACCGCGAAATAAGCGAGTTCTTTCTCCGCGCGTCGAAATTTTAGACTCGTGCTCGGCATGTTGCTCGTTGTTACCGTAATTTAACCTTCATTTGATGACTGTTTTCGGAGTACCTTTTTGTGTTTTTTTTTGTAAGCGGCAAATATTCCGTTAGTAAAAATGGAAGCTCACTCCTGCATTTCTATTTCAAATGAAGAACTATAAAAGTACTTTGCTGGTTTCAGGAGTGGTGTCAAGTTGACCCTTACTTTTTTCCTATTTTCTGAAATTTTCCGGGTAACGGAAAACAAAACACCGAGTTCCAGTTCCTTTCGATGATGGTTAGCTTACGGTTCAGATTTTTTGCGACCGCTTGGTGTATGCGTCCTCTTACTCACTATTTGTAATGTAAAATATCCCTTCGCTTCAGACCTCGTCTGAAACGGTGGATCTAGGCTGAAGCACGTGTTGGACGGAGGATATTTCGCGAGATAGAACGTACGTGTTCATGTGTAATTAATTATTGCTGTGTCAGAATCGTTGATATCGTAAGATTGGGTAGCGAAGCGTTTTGGGTGTTGTTACGACGTTGTGTCCTGCAGTCATAAGTTGTTTGGTTGGTATGCGTGGCAAGAACATGGTTGATGTCTCGGTGCCACACTCTTGCAAGATCCCTCCTTACCGATGTGATGATATTACTATGAAACCCAGGTAGTGAAAAGCGAGTAGGTTTCGTACTGCCATGCAGGAACACAAAACCTCAGAAGTGATAGAAATTAGGGGCTTATTCTTCTCTTGTGATCTTCTCAAGTATGGCTCTGCTGTTTGTCGTTGGGGAAAATGTTCTGTTAATGATTCATCTACCTACTGTAGTTCTGTCGATTTCTGTGGTTCGTGTTAAGGAAAAATACAATGTGCCAATCGTTGTAAGCATCGCAACGGAAAAGCAACCTTTTCAAGCATAGTTGCCTCTTCTTGCCATTTTCTTAAGGACCCACCAATCTTGCGGGCGCAGTTTTGCCAGAGCTGCAACATGGTGACTAGATAATGAATAAGGACTCCCGTTTCAGGCGCTCAAAATGCTTTAGTTCACGAATGTGTGTCGGAGCAGAAAAAGTGTGTTGTGTCGTAGATTTTGCATGACCACTTCTAGATTTTTCGTCACGTATTCTGAAAACTTCTTCAGATGCACCATTTCGAAGTAAATACCTCTTTGTACGCATGAATTGTTTTGAATTATGATGGCCTCGTGAACAACAGTTGGGTTCCGTAGCCCACGAGATAGCGTGTTTACCTTTTAGTCGGAAAGCTTCGGGTTGGATACTCCGAGCGGAGGGCTTCCTCCTGGAGAGGAAGATGACTCATGTTGCTGAAAAAGCGGCACACCAGTGTAACCAGGGACGAGATACCCGAACTGCTCTCCAAGGCTTTTAAGGTAATTAATAAATATGCGATGCTAGACTGCTTGCAAGATGAGGTTGCGATTGAGGGTCAGAGAGAGGGGTTAGCCGAAGTAGCTGTAGCTCCACCGACCTAAATGTCTTTCTTGTTAAAGGTCTGTCAACGAATTGATCGCGTTCGGCGACCCTTGAGAGTGGGGGTGTTTAATAAACTTTTTTCGCAAAAATATGCTGGTCATTAGGTATCATTGGTCTTTGATATTTAATCCGACAATGAAGTTATTGAAATTATTGACCTTTAGAGAATGATTTCTTCAAATATATGTTTTTTTAATAGGCTGTTCTCTGCCTTGGGCTACAGGAGCACCGTGTCAGAAGTGCTGGCAGCTACATCAGCAGAAATTAATTTCTAAGCAAGTTCACATGGGGCGGGAACTCGCAATTGACAGGAACACGTAAGCGTTTCCCGATTCCCGAATATTTGCATTTATGATTTTATTTGTCGTATTGTTGAAGTTGTTTGAATGTTACATCCAAAAAAAAATTCTGACTCAGAAGTATTAGTGAACATCAATGTTTCTTTCGCTTCGATGTTTTGTTGATTGGACTTGTTTATTTTGTTCTTGGTTGGACTTGATAAATCTGATTTTACTGAGGGTAAATACCCATAAACAAGAGCGACGTCTTTCGTTATCCCAATATGATTCGCCGAAGGAATGAAAAGGCGTCAGAAGTTTTGATACCTTCTTGCTGCAGAATTATTGAATAACATTCATCCGAAACGCTATTTCTTTTATTTCGTACGAAGCAGGCTTGTCGACACCAGACGTTTTTTTATTTTTTATTTTGGATCTCACTCATTTTTCTTGAAAGAATTCTTCCCTCAGTTCTGTACTTGAACGAGTCCTAAAATGTTCAGCATTGAGGGCTCTGTAATGTAGAATTTAATGAGTGCGTTTTCACTCGGTTGTGATTAGTTAACGACTTGAGAATTCTTGTACATGCCTACGCTATTTAGTTGTGATGTGACATTTGGGTGGAGTTAAGCGAGAAATGAAGCATTTTTAACTCGTTCCCTAAGTATGAATGCATGTACCTAATCTATTCCATAATTGGTACTGAATTTGAATTCGGCGACACTTTCGTGCTTTGAAGTTAATTTGTTCCTGTCATTTTTCCTTTTTACTCCGCCTAATGTTTACGTTTATAATTCATATATGAGGGTTTTCTGTAACCACAGATAAAAAGGTGTTTGTGCACAGGCAAATCATTACGCAACACTGGTTGGTCGGTACGCCGTTGGTCCAATACGTAGGCAACGTTTTAAGAGCTAAAATTAACATTCACCATGCATGAAACNCCACCCAACACGGACCGCTGGGTGCAAATGTTATCCCTAATGTGAGATTGTCATATGGTCCTGCAGCTTCGAATGTGAAATGACGTCGTCTGTCTTGCTCTACATAACTTTGTGAGGCCGATTTATTGAAAACGGCACGGCAGGAGTTGTGTTTTGTTGGCTTGTATGAGTAAAGTTCCCTTTTAAGTAGCCATGAAAATCATCGGAGTCGGTGCTAATACCCAGTGTATTTAGGAACAGGTGATGCATCACCCCCTGGACAAGACGCCAGTTTGTCACAGGCTTCACCCCAGCATCAGTGGGTGCCCGTTGCACTCATGGGTGCGGTGGGAAACCTGGCGCCATGTGGACTCGAACTCGCGACCCCTCAGACCGCAGTCGAGCACTTTACCCACCAGGCTATCCAGGCCCTGGTATTTGCCTTGGTAATAAGTGTTGTGAAATGCGGCCAATTATCAACTTAGGCCAATATTTCAATGACGCTCTTTGTGCTTCGATTTTCAAGAGAAATTCGAGTTGTTTTTTGCTCGACTTCATCAACCGTTGGGAATGGCTATTGTTTTTCGAAGATGAAAAGACAGCAATGTTTACTATACCTCGTTATTTACTAAGTAAACTTTTATGATCTCACACAAACATGTCTTCGTTTGTCTTTATGTTATGGTATTGTATATATAGTTCTCTGTACTCTGTCCGTGCTGATGAAGTGTTGAAGTACCGTTAGCGTTTACCTGCTTTTAGCTGTATTGATGTTTTATTTATGGATGGATTGTCATTTTTACTCAAATCTCTTGACGTGTTATTCGATAGTTCTAAATTTCTCGGATGAAGAATGTACATGAATTGTTGTGCAGCAAATATTTCATTCGTAGTAACGATCTGTCATTGAATGACTTTCTGTATGATAATATTATCCGAATATTAGCTATGATATTATTCAAATATTATCTGTATGATAATATTATCCGAATATTATCTGCACGGTAACATTATCCGAATATTATCTGCACGGTAATATTATCCGAATATTATCTGTACGGTAATATTATCCGAATATTATCTGTATGATAATATTCGGTAAGAGTTCATTTGGAGCAGTTTGATGGAAGTGGCCATTTTAAATTTTCTTGGTAGCTTTTAAAGTACATGTGACATTATTATCTACAGTTCAAGTGGGTTATTCTGTTTATGTTCTCATGTTTTGAAAATTTGTGTGGACCTCAGTGTTGGATATAGCTACGTTCGGTGGGGGGAAGAATCAGCTTTTCGTGTATTACATAAACTTGTTATGTTACACTTTTAGAACGGCTTCGCGCGTGCGAACGTTCCATCTTGCTAAGCGTGGGAAACTGAGTCGTGCTGCGTCGCGCCGTGCTGCGTCGCGTCGTGCTGCGTTGCGTCGTGCTGCGTCGCGCCGTGCTGCGTCGCGTCGTGCTGCGTCGCGTCGTGCTGCGTCGCGTCGTG
>VOMN01131483.1:0-21231 GCA_014899125.1 Orchestia grillus | reverse complement strand
GCACTTCCTGCAGCGCCTGCGTCAGAGTTTCGTCTGTGAGGTCGTCCCATCTGAGCTGCTTGCCCCAGCCTTGGTTTTCAACAAGGGCGGTGTTGCCTTCCTGTGCGGGGAGTGCCAAATGTTACTATGCACCTCTACAGGAAGTTAACGAATGATATCGTTCCTTTCACTGATCACGCGCCATGCATAGTGGGTTAGTCCACAGCAGCCTTCATAACTTGGTTGAAGAAACTGACTGTCAATATTAGTGTTTTATGAGAACTGTTGTGGGAACTCTTGACAGTTAGCAAAGGCAAAAGCTAGTCTTCTATTTCGTTCTTAACTCTCTGAATGTATGTAAGCAGCATCAATTTGAAGTTAACCTAAAGAACTTCCCTTGAAACGTGTTATGAGTACATTCGAGTCCCGTACCAGCTTCAGACATCATTCCTCGCTTAGAACGTCTCACAACTGAATGAGGGATTCACAATATGAATTTTCCTCAGCTTATGCACTGATTCACAATAAGAATATCTCTAAACTGATGCTGTGAGGCTCAATAAGAATACCTCTCACCTGAAACAGGATTCCCAATAAGAATATCTCTCAACTATAGCAATGAGGCTCAATGAGTACAAGGTTCGCGGACCTGGGCTAGCTGCAGCCACAGCCTGGGACGAGGTCACTCCACAACAGACCAGCAGCCACAGCCTGGGACGAGGTCACTCCACAACAGACCTGCAGCCACAGCCTGGGACGAGGTCCCTCCACAACAGACCTGCTCTCCATACAAGGGCACGCCCAGGACCGGCGCCCCGTGGTAGGCTGCCTCCTGCAGGCTCTGCAGGCTGCCCTCCGTCACGAAGAGGCGCATCTTCGGGTGCCCTGCAACACGGAGAGCAACACCGCGGCACTTGGTTTGGAGACCATTATGAATCATGACACCAGTTATGCAGGTAAATTTTAAGACATTTGTAAATCATAACATCAATATGTATTGAAGCTAATGTGAATTCCCACCCCACTGTCTGGTGTTGAAACTATCATGAATAGTCACACCACTGTTAATTTAATGTTAGATTGTAACCTATAACACCAAGGACAGGTATCGAGAGAATCATGAATTTTCACACCAGGGTTTGCCTGTAAGACCATTTTAAAAAGGTCAGACAACTGGCAGGTCTGGAACAGCATTAAAGTATCGGCAGTGAGCCTATACTATACGTACAGGCAGACCCGATTTCTGAAGGAACTATACGTATAGGCAGAGGGTGTCTGCGGGAAATGCATGCACTAACCTGAAATAGGTTCTCTCTTACACAAGCGTGATTAATTAAAGACTTGAATATGATCTTAAATATTATTGTACCTACGCTGAATTTTATTAAGCTACATTCTGAAGGAGAAAAAGTTAAAAAAACACACGTGCATCAAACTGCTGAACGGTATCATAGATACATGCCTAAAATGATTAATATTTAAAATCAGTGGGTAAATCTTTTGGGGAAAGACCCTCTTGTGTATAATTTCGGCGCTTTTAATGGGTTGATCATGTATAATTTGGACGCTTTTAATGGGTGTATTACTATGCATGATAGTAGGACACGGTGCCCACACGAGTACACCCACCCAGCAGGTCCTGCTGAGACGCTCGCTTCACCAGACGCACGTTGGGCGGCACGGTGGCACGAGTCGTAGCCGTGTCGTGCCTCCACACCACGCGCTGCGGCAGCCGTCCAAACGCCGCTAAGATGCTCTCCACTTTCCTGGGCAATGGGCCGGGAAATGCTGGTATACCAAGGCAAAGTACGCAGCACCGTGGGCTAAAAGTGCACGCTTTAATGCACGGGTCCTGTAGTCCAGGTTGTGGTAATTATGCACGTCTCTGCAGTGACCGATTTAAATAATTGTTCAAATTATTAAATTCGTAATGAATTGGTGCAAATTGTTTATTGTTTCCATGGGCTACTGCAAAGGTGTTCTTGGTGCAGGAATTTTTATGTATTTGCTTCGCAGAGTTTGACATTCACATTTTAACGGCGGTCCCTCTTACCTACTGTAAGTCGAGCTACTCTGTCTTAGACATTGCTCAGTACTGGTGATTCATTTTTTTGAGACAATGATGAATGATATATTCTAACTTATAATGTAATTCGTTTACTGCAAAAGGTAATTTTTGATAACAAGACCAAGAAGAACTTATGAAAACTTTCGAAATAATAGAGAGATTTTGATAAACTCAAAAGTAACAGAATTCCGAGACTTACAAGTTTTATTTTAGCTACTTTTAGCAGACGATATTCTTGTGCGGAGGCTGTTCCTTACAGCCACTGGTGAGTGCTCGTTCTATTTGCAGGGTTTTTACCTCAACGCATGCTTAGAGTTGGTGTAGATTTGTGTAGATCTAAACTCTTCCCTTTGAGTACCCTCTAATCATACAACGATATCAAATAAAACTGGCATATCTCAGAATTTTGCGGATGGTTTGGTTTTAAAAATTTATTTCCTATAATAGAAGTTGATGAAAGTTATTTTGGTCCCATCAATAAAAATCAGCCTGTATATTCAGAATTCCGGATATTGAAGCTGGCTTTAATCTACGTTACTGAATTCGTTGATAGATACACGCTTCCAGCCATGGAACCAGAGCTACATTTTCCTCCTGAATAATCTTACGCGAACTCGTGCCGGCGCGAGAAGCTAACGAAATTCATAAATCATGTTTCCGAGCACACTGCAGCCTGCCAGGAGAACCTCACGAGGCCATGCGTACAATGCCTAGAACTCAGAGGAAGTCGATTAAGACTCGTGTTCCTACCCTGGGACCTATTTGGAAGATAATTGATCTCACTCGTATCTTTTTTGCGAGAAAAATTCCATAGAAAATTGCTAATATTGGAGGAAATCGTTCAGTTGGTCAGAAAAACATTGAATGAATTCCCGTACTCGTGCGACAGTTCGCTGGCAGGAACCGCTGTGCCGAAACTGAAGAAGATGAAGCCCGGGTTTCCAGCGGCCTGCAGCCACTCTTCCAAGTCCTGCAAAGAGAAATTCACGTAAAAATTTCCAGGTTAGGAGTACATGCCCGCCAGTGACATACAAATGAGCTCTGGCGGTCGTTCAATGACATTTGTGAGCTCTCGACGGCCGATTGATGCTACATACAATTGCGTATCCCAGATCTGTTTAAAATATCTCGCTGTTGCTCACAGGAGTTGTTTCGTGAGACTTTCGTGTTTATTCCTTCGAATGCAAGCGATAATAATTGTACTACATTTATTAAACTAAATTTCATTCGTACTCTCACACAACTTACATCTTTTAAAACAAAATATTCAAAAGGTAAATCAATTGACCACGCTGATCAGCGAGCCAGATGTGCGGGTACTGCTACGCTAAACCGGCGCTGGCTGACGTTCCTAGTCGGTGGTTCACCACAACGCTTGCCGTGGCTTCGGTGTCGCGTGGATTAGCTCAATGTGGCGGCATGATATGGATTTCAAGTGTGCAGTTACATCCTTTGTGAGCTTACATTTTGATGAGATGTTGTTTCCGTGATATTAATGGCAGGAATCGAAGAGACATTTCTTGCCGCATGATTCTTTCAGTCTCATTGGCAGAAAATCAAAAGTAAATCGAGCTGCAGAAAGCAGGGGGTCGCGGGAGTTTCAAGTTTTTTGATTAACGGAAACGAAAGGAAAAATATTGGGAAAAAAGATCAAAGTTGGGAGCCACGGACGGTGATGAGGGGCGGAAGGGGGGGGCTGGTGAGTACCTTATTCAAGGGCCTCGCAGGCCTGCAATGGATGCCCCCCAACAAGATGACGTTGGGCATGTAGGGTGCTGGCTGACTCGAGAACCGCACTCTGAAAAATAGAAATTCGTTCGAGCTGTGACGTCAGGAAAAATTCCTACACTTTTTCTTGGTCACTTGGGTCGTGGGAAAATTTTAATTCTCATGCCTGAATGCTTTGAAATATTCAATTGAATAATTTATCATTTTAGAACATAACGAGGTTTCGTAAACTAACGTTGTTGACAGACTTCTAAATTGTGGAGCATGCCATCTTTTTCTCAAGCTTCGCCATACACAAAAGCTAAGCGAATTTGTGCTCCGATGTTCGCCGGGAGATTTGAGTACTCGTACAGCCTGGTGATGGCATCAGCTGTTAACAGAATACTGTAACTCGTCTCTGTTTGCCACTAACATAATATTAAGAAATATCATCGGGTCTAGACTTCTTTCTTTCTTTATTTGTTTGCTTAAATGATTGGTGTCACGCTCAGTGCCCATCAGACTACCAGAAAGGGAGGTCACGCTCGTCTCGGCTGAGGAAATATGACTCATTTTAAGAACAATCATAGTAAGTCGCATTATTTGTGATGGGTGCTATGCTATTTACATAAAGTCACGTAACTTTCATTGATAGAACAAAGTTACTATGCAGTTTTCTACTTCAATTTTAGCATACCTTACACAAAAGGATCATTCCCATTCTTTATTGGGAACAGTTATTCTTCTAAAAAGATAATAGAATGCTATGTCAATCATACAGCTGTCATATGAACCCCTCATACATATAAGTCCAAACTTATATACACGATCCCGATAACGAGCATGATCTGTAATGTATGTACCAGTATGTATGTTCGTATGAATAATTACGTAAAATATATTTACGAGAGCGTAATAAGTTTACAAGAACGCTCAGTTCAGCGTATGGAACTCTGCTATTCAGCGTAATAATTTTAACGGGAGAAGAATAATTCAGTGAATTTATTTCAAAATGAGTACAGCTAATTCAGAACCGTCACCTCAAAGCGAGTGAAGGCTACGAGTGTTTTGAACTCTAAAATAAGCAGATATTATTCGCTCTAATGTATCTTATTCGCATGAAGACTACGAATATTTTGCATTGATACTCAAACGTGCGTAAACACGGAGTATTAATTTGAAAGAGGAAATGTGTTGTAAGAAACAGCCTCTGAGATGAGACGACATTGCTGTTTTCAGTGTGTAAATTCCAGCTTGTGTGTGTTGTATCCTACCTACGGAACCCCAGACTCAGGAGCTGACCAGCACCAGCCTCTGAGATGAGACAACATACCTGTTTTCAGCGTGTAAATTTGCCAGCTTGCGTGTGTTGTATCTTACCTACGGAACCCCAGACTCAGAAGCTGACCAGCCCCAGCCTCTGAGGCAGGAGTGGGTCACGGAACTCACTGATTGACGATCATGAGGGAGGCGTTGGAGCTCAGGCTGCGGGTTGGTGGGGTGCCCGAGGGGTACAGACCGATGGAGTGGCCGGTTGCGTCCACTCTGCCCGAATTTGAACTCAAATTTCAATTGATAGTAAATGAGGTTTTCAGAGCCATTAAACTGAGGGTAGTTATGCGTGAATTTAAAACTGAGCTCAGGTGCGTGCAATAAATAGGAATTGTTGGGTGAATTTTAAGTTAGAAATACGTACAATGACCAAGTGTTAGGCACCCCCTGATGTACAATATGTTATGTCACATGACAGCCTTCAAGGTTCGAGTTTGGATTCAGGTATTTTGTATCTTAAAGAATCTAACTCTAGAAAAATAGTATCAAAAGTTTCGGTTTAGGAGAAGTAACTTACAGTGTATCAGTTGAATTTAAGCCAAAGAAGAACACATTCTTCATCGGAAGGAACATGAATTTTTTTGAAAACGTAAATACAGATGAATTTTTTCTGTCAAAGCCAAATAATTTTACCAATGAAGCCTAGTAGGTCTGTATACCCAAGCCGTAGATCTTTATCTATAAACCCCGATATCTATTCGTCTATGTCCGGGATCTTCATCTATAAAGCCCACATCTTCATTCATCGTAACTCTGCGTTTCTATCTATAAGACCTTTCTATCTTTACTTGTCAGAGCCCTCCCTTTCACCCGGCAGCGACTTAGGTCTTCATCCAACCATTCCTCGAGTCAACGTTGATGATGTCTGCCTCTTAATCTGTCTAATCCAAACATCATTACCTGACAAAGTCCCGCACCTTTACCTGACAAAGTCCCGCACCTTTACCTGTCAAAGTCCCGCATCTTTACCAGACAAAGTCCCGCATCTTTACCTGACAAAGTCCCAGATCTTTCCCTATCAAAAGCGTGCACATTTACCTGCTGAAGCTGGCGGTTATCATCCATTCCGCAATTACTTCGTAGAAAGTGGCCATGAAACGCTGGGTGAACGTGAGTGGGGGCTCGAACCCGAGCACAGGGTTGGAGTTCAGGGAGGGGAACGACGGGTGGCCCATGCGCAGCCCCAGGAACACCCCTTGTTGAGCTCCGGGGTTCACGAACACGAATGGAGTCTGGGGAGGAGTCGAGAGGAAGGGTTCAGGTCAAGTGTCCCTGAGGAGGAGTCGAGAGGAAGGGTTCACGTCAAGTGTCCCTGAGGAGGAGTCGAGAGGAAGGGTTCACGTCAAGTGTCCTGAGATAACTGACATTTCGCTCTCTTCCCCTGCTCCATAATGTGGCCTGCTCACGAAGAAAACGTTCTCCACCTCTGAAATAATTTTCAGTTTGTCTATTTTAACGCTCATTCTTGAATGAAAAAAGTTGAATTGAGTGTTTCCGAAGATGAATAATGCCTGCAAACCTTCAGGATGAGGAATTACGACGGTCATGGGAGATGCAATTCGCTTAGCTCTAACTTTTTGAAAGAAAGTAGAAAATAGGTAGCATAATATATCGGTCCTTGAATAAAAAACACAAATCAACTTACGAAAATCTAGGGGTCTTAGAGATTTTTCTTACACCGTAAAATATTTTTTTTTGAGAATTGGTATTAGTTTCTGCACGAGTTTCGCTATTTTTATGTTCTAATATGTTAATTCGCCACTTATTGAAACGATTAATTTATTACGATAGAATTCTTTGGCCGCCCACGACTAGGCTCAAATACTGAGCTACATCTCCATGACAACCTAATTCTAAAATTGAACTTGAATAATTGTGTAACATTCCTCTTGGTTGGTTTAACAGCTCAACTGTTTTAATTTGGATGGACAAAACTAAACACATAGGTCGATCGCTCCCCAAACGGCACCCCGTGATGTTCACCTCCCTTCTACTTGTTTACCGTCCAAAACTCGGCCATTTTTAAGAACTACCCTCGCAGCTGACGGAAATTCGCACCTTCATGGCGTGCAGGGCTCCCAGGAAGCACTCGTTAAAGAACATCGACACGAAAATTAAGTCATACTTCCTCTTGAGGGCCTCCTTCGTCTTCAGGGCAGTAAGAGCTGCAAAGCACAGCTCGGGCCCCTGCTCCATGATGTCGAGGGTGGCCGCCAGGACGCCCTCCATGAACGCCTTCGACAGAATTACATCGCTGTCGGTCCAGTCGTAGACGATCTCCTCGACGTTCGCCGTTGACGAGAGCGAACTGGACGACGTCAGAACGGTGACCTGCGGGAGGGCGTTAGACAGTGTCAGTTTGAAAAAACACGCTATTTCCTTGAATGAAAACGTTCATTATAATATCTTGAAAAGAAATGAATGCAGCCTTGAATGGGTCATCCAGACGTGGGTTTGGTCTGAACGATGGAAAGGTTCAGTTAAATATAACACTAAGACTCTCATGTACTTGGAATGAAAGCGATGAGACGACGAGATTACTAAAAATAGGAGGACAGTGACAAAACACCTAAGAAATGGGAAAGAAAAATTGTTAATATAATGACTCTGGGAAATGAGCTAATTTATGCATGGGTCTTTTGCTGAAACTTCCCATGCTGATTGAATTTCCAATGATATACTCTCTGTGATCTAAAACGAAAATATCACCGTACACTTAGTACGCACTCGTGATGTACACTCAATACCCACGCGTGATGTACACATATTATACACGCGGAGTGCACACACAGTACACACACGCAGGGTGTACATTCAGTACACATGCGTGATGTACATATACTGCACACGCAGGGTGCACACACAGTACACACGTGAGGTGCACACCAAGTACACACGCACGGTGCACACACACGTGAGGTGTACACACGAGCTTACGCAACATCTCGAGCTCAGTTTGCCTTGTTCACAGCTCACCTACCACGACTGGTAGTATTTCTAATGAAAAGTAACTTAAGAATACCATTTAGGACTCATGGATGGCATCAATGCCAACTTCCCGTGCACTGAGAGTGACAAAACGATGTTTTTATATTACACATGAAGAGCAGGGAAATAAAAATGGAGTGCAGAGTTGGCCCGCTTGTAAGGAACAATTTCTGCTCTCGTTTCTTTTATTTCCAGCAGCTCTCCATGGACGTCTGCAGGCGCTGCATCGATCACAAGGCCTACCAAACGAACATGGCGATGTTGCAGATACTTCCGAGGTTGTCCATCCGATTGAATTTTCGCTCAGAAAAATGCAAGGGCGTGCAAATAAAAACATTTTAATTTGAAAAAAAGGAAATGATTTTTTTCACTTTGAAAAACGGAAATGATTTTAATGTAAATAGTTTAAAAAGGCGGAGACAAGCTCGGCATAGCCATTGCAAAGAAGTTGCCGCACAGCGGTTTGAAAATATGTGTTAGATGAATACCATTAACAATTATTGCATTTAGCATCATATACGAAAGCGTTTTAAAATTTACTTTATTTTAAGTGATTAAATATTAACCATAAGAAACTTCTGAACTTAACGCTAATAAATACCAGATTTAAATTAGAGTTCCCGACTTAACGAGTATATTTATCGAGTACGCAGATAACTTGAAGTAAGCTTTACTGCCTAATTCCACAACATGCCCTTGCTAAAAATACATGAATATATAAAGAAACTTCCACTCTACCTGTCAGGGCACGAGGCTTAACTTCTGAATGAAATGTTTTAAAAGGAACTGAGAATTCAATTTCAGATAGAGCGTACTGGAATTAAAAGTAAACTTCCGGTTATACAAACACCAACCAGTATAAAATACAAATGATGTTGAATTGACTGCGAATAAATAAAAAATTCGATATTTAAGATACTTACGAAACAAATGTTTTGTGTGATAGCCACACGAAGAGTTTCAATAATAAATCGGTGGAGATCACGTGTGCACTCGTATATCTTTTCCATCTCATAGGCATAATAAGGTCAATTCAATCATAAATTCACAAAAGCAAGTATTTCATATACACTTGCCTTGTGACCATCCTGGACGATGGCTTTTATGATGGCAGAATAAAATATCTTGTGACTTTTCGACCCAAAAGGAGCAACGAAAAGAATTTTAGCGGGTTTCCCCTCACCGCCCACGGCACCGGATTGTTTGCCATCTTTTTCGTTCATTTTTGGCGTCTTCCCACTCGTGATTTCGCTTCCACCGAGCGACACCAACCAGAGAAAGCAGAGAAGTGTAGGCAACGACTCCATTGCCGGTCAACTGCAAAAAAAATAAGTTATTTTCTGCCCAAGACGTACGTCAAAAACAGGAGGATTAGCTCATAGTTGTAGGTCTGAAAGTTGACACAATCTTCCTGATTTTCGAGGCCGGTGAACAGTGGCAGCGCGATGAAGAAAGTACAATTTTCTAAGATGCATTCCAGCAGTGCTGCATAACTACGTGACTTGGAATACGGGCTAAGTTTGTATTTGTTTATCACAAGTCATTTACATTCAACATATTGATACAATATCAATTGTTTCACTTCTAATTTATGATTTTAAGCTACTCACTCATTAAAATATCGTCATTAAAACAGTTATCAGCAACTTTAGGTCTTTTATTAAACATTGATGTGCCGTAACTTAGAAGTCCTCATCTCTGTATAGGTTACCATAGAAGCCTTGTAGCTTATTTGTAGCCATAAGTGAGTTTATTCTGAGGGGTTTCATCTGATTGTAATGCTGTGTCCGACGGGAATTACCTGTGGTAAATAAATGTTTTAAATGTTACAACCATTAAGGAATATGCACGGCATACGTATGGTTGAAATACGTGCACACAGACATAAATGACGATATGAAGCACTGTGTATCAGTATATTGCCAGAGTTCGTTTTTTTGTTGATGACTCTACCGTTAGGTTCAGTTTCAAGTTTAACTTGAAGCATGTTATTCTGAAGTAATTCTCAGTACAATAAAATGATAGAAATCGAATACCCAAAAAAACAATAAAGTTTAACAGACGATAAAGTTAGTTCCTTTTACTACTACTGGCGAATTGCAGTTACACACAAAAATTCAAAAGTATAAACATGTTAAAGCTGCAATCACAGGGAAATTATTTTTCTGTCGCAAAGTTTTTTAGAGGCAAATTATTTTACTGTTAACTCACGAATTCAAACGGATAAACAGGAGTCGTATGAACTTCACAAATTTGTCTTTTAGAAATATTTGTAACGGATTACACTCTCACCACCTCTCTTCTACCGTTCAGGGGCCGGACTGATGACCGCCGGACTAACTGTGCTCCGTCTAGTCCGAGCACCGGAGGCTCCAGCGGTTGCCACTTTTTTCTGTAGTTTCTCAGACTCGCTGCCTCACAAGGCGTTCAACTGTGGATCCCAGTCGTTGGTCTCAGCGTAAGATTGCGAGGCAAGACAAAGCCAACCTACTGAACTAGAATACTAAACGCTGACGTGCAAAATTCTCTCATTGAACATAATGTGACTGATTTGACCTTTAAAAAGAGTACTTTGAATATCTCTTTGTGCGAGTAACCCAAGAATCGCTTGTGATATTGGGGTTTTACTCGAATGTAATGTTAAATGAATAGCAGCAAAATATACTTGACAAATTTTTACTGTACTTAATTTTACCATGTTCTGGGTTTTAGGGTAGACATTTTTATAAATTCCCTTTAAGATGAATTCCTGACTTTTTTTGGAGAAATCGAAACGAGAAACAGAATTATGTTACAAGGCTCCACAATTTTTTAATATAAAGCTCATGGACAAAGTATCTTTACATTTTGAATGTTTTAGATGATTTTGTGTCGTTTTTAATAAATGAAATCACATTTAAAATACAATTAATCACGCACGTAGTGCTTGAAAAATATTAGAACATCTTTATTCGAAGACAAAAGGACTGACAATGTGTGCATATCTAGGTCAAAACAATGTCCGAGCTCCATAAGTTATACTTTACAAATCTCAAACGAGCAACTATTTTTCTAAATTTACGATCACTTTCTCAACTTTCTTTGAGATCAAGAATGTTTCTTTGAAATCTAACTCTCATGAAGACGTGACATGACGATCGACACTCCTGCTCTTCCATTTCACATTTTCCCGATTGGTTAGATGTGCTTTTTTACACTTTAGCTCAGAAACTTTCCCGAATTAGAATGGAAAACTGAAGGGATTGGAACGGTTTGAAATTGTGAGATCTACGGTGGATTTATTTACATTTACTTTTTGTTTCTCAATCGTCCAACCCCTACTATTTTTGAAATTGAATAAAATTGGAGCCAATACATAAACTGATATAACTTAGAATCACGTCACTGAAAAGTTCCTACGAAATTATACCCAAGTAAGTTCTTTTTCCAATCATTTTAACTATTATGTCCGTAATTCATGATGCAAAATGAACTGAAAATGTGTGCATACCTGGGTCAAA
The DNA here is from genome assembly GCA_014899125.1 of Orchestia grillus. Taxonomy (NCBI): domain Eukaryota; kingdom Metazoa; phylum Arthropoda; class Malacostraca; order Amphipoda; family Talitridae; genus Orchestia; species Orchestia grillus. The sequence continues at coordinate 9,657 of VOMN01131483.1, read as the reverse complement.
ACTATGTCCTAGCTCCATAAGTTATACTCTACAAATCTCAAAAGAGCAACTATTTTTTTTATTATTTGCTCATTACTCAACGCATTTTTCCTGCGTTTAGTGGGTCGGGGTCTCTAAACATATACATATTGTGTAGAGACATAATATCGGGCAAGTATTTTCCCATTATGTTGATTTCGTTTGATATTAAAATAACTCATTATTGGAAGGGAAAAAATGAATTATTGTTATTGTGCGTGAGCTAAGTAATTGTTTTAAATGCCAATGACTGTGCTATTCATGCAACTAAATGTCTTTCCCGTCTACAGTTGAATACAACATGTACATAAATTGCGGTATAATGGGTGTAAGGAACTCCAACCGGCTGATTTTATCACCCTGCTCTACTGGTTTTATCACTCTGCACTGCTGGTTTTATCACTCTGCACTGCTGGTTTTATCACCCTGCACTGCTGGTTTTATCACCCTGCATTGCTGGTTTTATCACCCTGCACTGCTGGTTTTTACCTCCACCTGATGTCTGTGGCAGTAAAAATTTAGACGATCGTTTTGTTATCTTGGCTGAAGGCTTTTATGCAAAATTTCTGTATTTAGAGAGTGATTTTCTTTAAGTATTTTCTCAACGAATTTCTCTTTACTAATGACGAGTCGTTGAAACTGCAGAAAAAAAAACAATTAAACAAACAAGCAAAAAAATACAAAATACTTGAAGAAATATTTATTCAACATTTTCAGGAATCTGTCTCACTTTTCATTCTTGAATTGATTATAATATCTTATAAGTAGGAAAGCAGTTCGATGTAATAGTGAATTCATATTCTGAAGTTGAAGACTGTAGAGAAGCGGCTGAGTCCTCTACGCAAGTGCACAAAAAACCTTTATTAATTCCAATACGTTTTACCGTTGGGTTTTTAACGCCTTACCACTACTGGCGTGGGGAGGGATGTAAGGAATGTGTGGTTTAAACTTTTTTCCCAAGGGAAGTACTCTCTGGTTACGTGAAATACCTTGCCTGAGCTGGGATCAAACCCTGAGCGTCCCGGCTGCGAGGCCATCACGCTAACCAGTACGCCATAGAGCCCATGTACATAACGCAAATTACGATGCAGATTTGGAGCTAAATATATTTCCCTTGGACATTATGCCGCTATTGAAACACAAATAATTTAGATGCAGCTTAAGTATGTTAAGAATAAGTTAGAAAGATAATAAAAACGATACGTTATGGAAAATAAAGAGTTAATGAAAAAAGCTGTAGTAAACTCTGACTCCTGTTTATGAAAGTTTGAGCATGCGATTCTGAAAATAATGCATTTATTTCCCAGAGAAGAGAGTTTTTTAACTGGGATTTGCTCTCTTCTACATAATTTTTCATTTTATCCAACTTCAATAAAGAATTTATCAAAATCTTCATAATTTTTAAAACTTAAAATAGTCGCTAATAAAAAGTTTTTTTTCCATTATCAACTTTAAAGGCAGTAACTGCTTTAGTTTGACGTAGTGATAAATTTGGTGAACAATCTTTGTTTTTTTATACAGTTTATACACACGTACCCATGTAATGGCATGGATACTTTTGAGAAAATATATCAAATATACAAATGTTATTCATATTAAACTTAGTTTTAATGAAACACGTAGAGAAATGTCCTAACAAAAGCAACAGGAAAAAATAGCTACAAATATGGGAATTATAATGATGAGGTATTACAAAATCTGTATTTTGTGATCAACTTTAATGTCTTCAGCTTTATTTAAAATTAAATAACAGTAATAATAGATGTCATTCCTATTTTATAAGGCCTGGTGCTTCACATAAAAGAACGAAAACGAATGAGAAACAGAAAAGAATGGAGATAATGAGTTTAGTTTAATTTAACAATCTAGGTAATAGAAACGTAAGTTTCTTGACGGGGGAGGCAGTTCGTGCAGACATCCAGGACCCCGGCAGTGTTCTCTGAAGCTCCGGCAGTGTCCGTGGGAGGGAAGGAACGATCTGCAGGGCTGAGAGAGCTCTCTGTTGGTTCCCGGCCAAGGCTAGACCGGCAGGTCAAATTCATCGTGCAAAATCTACCCATCTTTACGTTTTCTAAGTTTTATAGTTACAGTTTTTAAGTTTTATAGTTACAGTTTCTAAGTTATACAGGTATGGTTTTTAAATAATATACATATAGTTATAGTGTATGGGACGGGTCACCTAAGACCCAGCTCACGACATGGATACTTAACGGCAAATCACCAACCCCTAAAACATCACGAGTATCGGTCACTGAAGACGACTTCCAGGCGATAGATGAAGAGGCCTAGCGACGGACGCGGGGACGCTTACTCTATCTTATAACGTTCGTAGGCAATAAAAAGCATACGCTGATGCAGTGCGTCCTCAGAACGCTCTTCAAAGAGACGGCACTGTGATTTAGACCCACAACAGCCGGAGAAATAACATCCTGATAAAGATGGTCGTCCAGCATAGCTAACGCGCGTTTCCACGAATTCCCTTGATTAATCTCAGAGTTGTACCCAGAATGCTGGAAGATCTCTATGAAAGCTTTGACAAGACAGGCATGCGTGTCTCCTGTGAGCTGTACAGGTTGTACTGGCACCCTCTCGACTTCTCGTTCCAGACGGGTTACTGGGACATGATCCATGCACCAACTGTCAGTTTGTAAAGCTGATTTTTGTTTTTTACGCATAGTGTTAGTTACTTCGATAATTGATCGCAGTGACACATATTATTTGATATTAACTAATACAGCGTGTTTAAAGACCTGACAAGTAGATTTAAGAGCACTTCATGTTCCTCGCCATGAGGCGATTTGAGAACACTTTCATGCAGACTTTTCTTAATTTTCGTACTCAAACTTTCGAACGGCAACAACCTTAATGCTTCCCACACTGGATAACATTTTTCCAATCTATAAGTCAGATGATCTACAATCCCTCTAGATGCTGACGCATTTGCCCCAAGTTATTTAAACTCCTTAACTTCTACCAGCACTTGTCCGTTTGTTTATTCTAACATTCAGTCTCCTTACATTTCTATTTCTCGTGCACCTCATCACCGCACTTTAACTCACATTCACCCTCAGCTTCCGTCTATAACGTACCTTACAAAACTTCCGAGTCTTTTCAATTTCTTCCATGAGTCAACTATTAAGACAGTATCAATAGCAATTAAGAATTAGCTCACCTCATATGTTCTTTCTTCCACTCGCACCATGGTTGAATCCAAGCCTAGCATCCTCACAGGTAGTTTCCTTCATCCACACACACACACACAAATATACACACACGCACACACACACCCCTGCCTCAAGCCCCTTCGTGCGTCAAACAACCCACTACTCCCAAACGTCGTCACGCACTCGAACACACGCTCCACTGTTCACATAAACACTCTTAGCTGAATTGGGCAGCTTTGCCCCAACACCACAAGCGCTCAATACATTCCAAAATACGTTTTTCTCCACTCTCTCATGCGGCTTCTCGGAATTTACATCGCTGCAGACGGACGGACTTTCGAACACCTACAGCGAATTCCTCGCCTGCTTTCAAACTCCGCATCGTTCGTTCATACTAATTAACTTGTTCTGACTTACACGTGTTATTTCCCTACCAACACGCTCTAACTCTCCAGTTGCCGTAACTTTTTAACAAAGTTTTTTCGAACAGGCCTCCATAGAGTAAAATATTTTTTATTAAATAATAGAAATGAACCTTATGTTAAAGTTTTTTTAAGAGGATTTTAAAACACCCCTGTACACGTACATATGTTTACGCATTTGTTTCTTTCCAGCGACAGGGGAAGTAAGAACGGAGAGAATTGAAAGGTTGCACTGAAGGAATTAAATTAGACAATATGCGCGGGTTCAACGGGTTAATACGATTAAAATATTTGTATGGTTTATAAAATTGAAATTTTAACTGTATCTTAGAGAAGCCAGTCACAGTGATGCAAAAAAATTAAATTGTTCTATATGATTTGTCAATGTTAAATATTGACAGATGAATTTAGTTACATAGTTGTAAGAAATGCTGTTTTGAGGAGTGTCTTTCAGGAAGATATTTTTATTCTAGATATTCGATGAATATTCTAATATAACATTTAAAAAAATTTCACACTATTTTATATAATAATGGGTAAACAAGTTAACGAATAATTTGTAAACTAACAAGTATTACTCCCACGAATTTTACATAGTGATGTTTAAATGCTGCTGACGGTCTCACCAACACGTTGAAATTTACCAGTATTTTTGACGGCACCGGTACGTTGGCATGCAAACACATACTTTACACACATCGTGCTTGAATTACAGATGATGAAATCAGGTTAGTGAAGGTAGAAAATAAGAACTAGAGCATAAGCAACGAGTTAAAATGCTCAGGAACAGCAGAGATCTTACTTTCACCATAATCACGATACCTGCCAGCAGTAGCAGCATGGCCGCTACCACGACAGTATCTCCACCTCCGGTGTCCGTAAAGTAGTTTTTTATTTTGCTAGAGGCAGGCACCGGCCATCGGAATATTGACAAGAAGTCAGGATGCAGTGCTGGCAACGTCTCTCCAATTTCCAAAGATTTTATCACATCAACTCGGTTGTCACGTCTAAGGGGTGAAATGTGCCAGAGTCTCTTGCTCGATATACAGTAGGTTGGTACCCGAGGGAGTAGGTGTACGTAGGTTATTGGCACCTACACACGCATGAGGGTCAGTTCATCTACGCGAACATAATCAGTAACCAGCGTATGAAAATATCGCTGAACGTATGCGAGACGCTGTTTTTTTCCGTAAAGCCGGCATGACAGTGGACTTTACCTCCTGTTTTAATTTACGTTCCAACTGTCTTCAAAAAACGCTTTTGGTTTCCCTTCAATTGACCCCATTTTGAATCATTACGAACGCTTTGCGTATTATACACAGGAATGCATTTCCATCATTCCATATCACCTGTAAACACACCAACGCTGTACGAACGATCGGATGTCGCTGGATCTATTAAGCTACTCCGTCATTTGCGTCCCTGTTTGTCTTTCGTAGGGATGTTAACGGTTCCCTGCCGTTATCATCCGATGATAACGGTTCCGATTCCTTGTGGTGAATTCAACATTAAAATCTAGATACAATAGATGTTTTTTTGTCGTCGTCTTGGCAAAAGACATGAGCGTATGAATTTTCTTTTCTTTTATGCATTGTCCACTCCGAAGAAGCGCAAAGAAAACTATGGTAATTAATGTGCTTTTGAATAACAATTCACTCATGTCTCATTTGAGATCTGGCCAAACTTACAGCGGTCACTACGTGGCTTCTGAATAGTTCGACGTCTAGTTTGTTTCACCCACCAATTCGCTGTTGTCAGCTGTGTATTTTCGAGTGTGAGATGCTCTTTCGTGAGCTGCCTGATGCTAAGGTTCAGAACTAACAGACGATGTTTCCTGTGTACTTCCCTTGCTCGAGTTTAGTGAATTCGTGCGTTTCATGTTGGGAAACTGAGTTTATATTTTTCTGTATTTCACCTGCTCTTACTCAAGAACGCTGTCTTTAGCGTATTCTTTAAAGTCTGCGTTTGATGAGACAACTACGTCGCATATATAGGTTTACATTCATCTTCATTTCATCTGTTGTCATTTATCGGATGTTTTCATTCGCATTTTCTTTCTCAAATACATTCGAAAAGCCAATTCGTCTCGAGCGTCATCTGCCATGAGTTAAGCGATATTCAACACGAATCGCAGTAGGGGTCGTCACAACGTAGTTTTATTTTCTACTTATGTGCCGACTTCATATTTCTTTCAGGCTGAAGTCGTTCAGTCAGAGGCTATCAGTTCACTTTCCTGTGTTGATCTCCATCTGTGTTGATCTCCATCTGCTCTCCATCTTCACTTCTTCTTAATTTCCACTAGAACTCTAACCTATTGTCTTTTGTCGCTAGCCCCTGTCTCTGTACCTTGTCTCCATTTGTAGCGGGTAACCCTTCGTTTTGACAGCCCCAACCCTGTTCTCTAGCGGCTTCTCCCCCCGGCTACTGGGTTTAGCCTTTATCTTTAGCGGGCTTCCATGCCAGCCTGCACTCTTCGACCAGCTTTCTCCCAGCCCTCTCTGCCAAACAGCCCTGCCTCCATCTGTAGCGAGTTTCCCTCCATCCTCGCGGGTTTCCCTCCATCGTAGCGAGTTTCCGTGCGCTCTGTCGAGACGCAATTAAGGACGGGATGGCCGCCATTCATTTACCGTCGCGGTTCCGAATTGTTCAATTCCAATTGGGCAATTTATGAAGAGGTGCGCCGGCCGAGAGAATTAACTGCATACTATTGCATGGCCTGTATTATTCAGTGCTGCGCCCCAAAACCCGGGCCCCAGTTGGCAGTTAGTTAATATATCATACAAATATTACGGACCTGGCACGAACACTTGATAAATCCGTCAAGCGCTAGGAAAAATTCTATTTCAGTTTCCTCAATTCGTTTGGGTTTTTCGTCCCGAAATGTGAGGGCTCAGGATGAAACTGCGGTAGGGTAAGATATGCAAAATTCGCTTACAGCTTTTTGTATCTTTTCCTTGTATATTTTTTTCTTGATTTTCATCTTAATTGCGATTATAAATTCTCGCCCACTCTAATCAAAATTTCAAAAAGTTTGTGAAGCGCAAAGTCAGATTATCATCGTTCGTGTTGTTCATCCTAAGTCCAAGAAGACAAGCAGTTATTCCCGGGAGAAACTCGGTAAATTCTTTACAACTAATGTTGATGTTTCTTTCAAAGTAGTTCGTCATTTTTGTATAACAATAACGAAAATTTTAGGGTCTTTTGCCTTCGGTTTTCTAAGACGGTTCCTTCAGGGAAGGGAAAATTGAGGACGTGCAATGGAAGAAGACGTCATTCCTGACATACTTTTATAATTCCTAAATTAGGAAACGGTTCCTTTTCACTCCAGACTTACTACGAGAGCATCCTGGCTTGATAATGTTTGGTCGTAAACATGGTATGCGTCGCATGAGGAAGCGAAAAAATGTTGCCTTGTTTCGTCGTTTTCAAGAGCTGCTCAGGAGCGCCTTCCAGGTGCAAAACATAAGAATAGACTTCCAGTTCATTAAAAAAGCTTTGAAAGAGGTGAAATTCGTACAGTGGGGCAGCAGAAAAAGGTAAATTTATTCTAAAATGTTCTGGCATCACCTCTACAATTTATCCGTGATAGATGTTATACGACTGAAAACTATACCCACGGCTTGATCGAAACTGACATAATTTCCTCAAAAATACAGTTCCGTAGCAAAACATTTTTTATACTGCAGGTAGGCGACCGATGCACTGAGAGCTACCCTGTTCATTCGGGGCTGCGAGTTGGTCTATTGAGGACGAAGAATCGCTGTGCAGGCCCACGCCTTATCTCAGTGCTGCAGTGAAGTAAGACAGACAGACAGACAGACAGGAACAAGGTCTTGTCAATTACGAACCATAACTGCAGCACTCGCTGCCGTCATGTGCGCCTGCCACGGCCGGTCGTATTGTCTAGCATTGATTTGAATTTGGCAAAGAAGATGGATGCTTTACTTGCACACAGCTGTGTTATTGGTCGTGCTGCCGGCTCCTGTAACTGATATGACAGGGCGAGCATTGCACGGTCCTTCGTTGCGATACAGCACCGAGGCTCTAACGGAATTCGTAATCCTGCAACTACATATGTGTACTGTCTACAATTGATGGAGGCTCTAAATCGTGGGCCTGTGCGAGAAGGTAACTCGAGAATGAACGACAATACCTAGGAAATGTATGTGCGAATTCATCATTTACATTCATTAATTATCCGAATATATTGATAAAATTGCGGTAAGAGAAATGATATTATTGGGATTTACTACAAGTAATTTTGTTTTTGTTTTTTCTAAAGTTTCATGTGGTCTACGTAATCTACGATGACTAATTCGCATTTGCTTTTCATTTAATATTGAGAAAATTTGTTCCATGACTGAAATGGAGTCACACTTTGGTATCGTCAAAATTAAATTTTCATTAGTAAAATTTTCTTGATTTACAAACTGAAATATATATTTTTTTGAAATAAGGTATCGCATTGCAAAGACGTCAAAACTGAAAAAAAAATTAATTCGAAAATGGAGTAAAATAGTTATTAAGAAATATCCAGCACGTACAAAACCGAATGAAAAAAACGGAAAAAATAGAAAAAGCGTCGCGCATTATGCTGGACGTTTTCTAAAATAGAGCGAGCATAATTTGGCAGAAATTGCAAGACTGGATTTCCTCGCATAAAAAATATTTCTAAAATAATCAGAGCAACTCGGATTTGAAAGACATTTGTACAGGAATAATTCATTAGTAATTGGTAGGAAAATATGCCCTTACCATCCCGCGGTAAGTTAATTCAGACCGCAGGCCAATACTCCAGAGAAATTCAGTTCTTGGCTCTCGAGGAGTTGATAAGGCATTGCAAGATGAAGATAATGTCAGGTAAAAAGTAACTTGAGAGGAAACCAAAAATGTGCTAACGAAAGTTAGGGTGACACGAAACACGCACTATTTCCAATGAATAAATTTCCCTAAGCATGACTGTTGAGAGAAACGTTACAATCGCAAGTCAGGGCTTAGGAAAATTCATTTTTAAGTAGTTATTCTTGAACTTTAACTCAATGAGAAGAAAGGGTTAGGGGCAGAGTACACCGAGTAAGGAATCACAGAGAAAAACGGAGAAATGTAGACACTAATTGCTGGTGAAATTATCTATTGCAGTCAGATAGCGTGAACCCATCAGCACGAAAGCGTGTCCCTTCATATTGGTCGAATGCAGAGACGGCCGCCCAACGGACCGACGTCTCTCCAATGTACGCCTGCAATCTGCGCTGGCCATCACGACTGCCACCATTTCTTGTCCTAAGATTGACAATCGTAGGCACATTTCCTTGCCGCTGCCGCTGCGGTGGGATGCTCTTCGCCAACTTTTACCGAAAATGTTCGTTAGCGTTGGCAGCAACGGGGACTCTCCGACCACAACTGGGTGTAGAGGCAGCAATGTTTTTTTTCTGATTGAAAGTTCAGAAAACAGAGAGGTGAACTTGTTGTGTGCAGCAACGAGAATGAAATACTAAGTTTAGGAGTTGGTTAGTTTTATTTTCCAAGAAATGACTGGGGAAATGCTAAATACGTTAATTTGTTCTGATTAAGAATTTGATTATAATCATTTTATGTTCTGAAAGGAGGAAAAACTGAATTTAGGATAAAAACTGGAAGCGCTTATTCAGTACGCAATACTCTACAGTGCAAGCGTGCAACGCTTCAATGCCTAAAAAATTCGAGTATTTTGATGAGGAGGACATTTTTGAGTTGCAGTTGAGGGTAAATGCCAGCGGGGCTATCAAACTAAAATTAACCTCGTTAGTGAAGACGAACTAAAGAGCATCAAATGTGTGGAGCGGAACCAACATGGAAGCCTTTGCTCTAGCAGGGCCTTAATAAGGCTAAATTGCTTCCCAGTTTTTCTGTAAAAAATTGCATATCGTAGAGTTGAGGGAACTAACACTTCCTCTCTTACCGTACCTTATACAGGGTGCGTCAGGCATCTGAGGACACTTAATTTTTGTAATTTAAACTAACCCGATAAAAATTAACGGATTTTTTATTTCAGAAGATCCCATGACAAATGCTAC
>VOMN01131480.1:0-29827 GCA_014899125.1 Orchestia grillus | reverse complement strand
GAAAATGCATTTTTTTGACCATTTTCGCTGACTTGGTCCCCTTTAACTATAATTACAGCTTGCATTCTACTTGGCCTAATTCTATAGGTTTCTGGATCTGTTGTAGTTCTAATTATGCCTGCAATTAAGGAAACGTTTTTCATCCACTGTTCAATGTTAAAAAAAGTGGCGATGATGCACGCTGTTTCCTTTCAAGCCCATATCGTTTATTCTAAATGAGGTACGGATCTGGATATTGTGGTGGCCAGTCCGTGTGCGTAAATATTCCTTCACATGCCAAAAAAAAACAATCAGTCAACTTTGGCCTCATGAGAGCAAGTACTATCGTCCTGAAACACCCTTTCTTAAGAGAATAACTGAATACTCTTGAAGTCGCTGGAAAGAGTCTCAGATCGCTGTCCAAGCCAACAAAAATAATCCCAATGCATCACACTGCCTCCTGATGCCTGCTCCATGGGGACGATGCCGGATGGATCCATGGCTCCATGGAGTTCTCACTTAATTCTTCCATCGCTCTGATAGTGTGAACCTTGACTCATCGGTTCACGTGACGCACTTCCAGTTCTCGACCGGCCTGGCTAATTTCGATGTTCTCTCGCAAACAATGGACGCTTTTTCTAATTTTGTGCCTACACTAACGGCTTAGGCTTAGGCAAACCGAATTTAGGACAGCAGCTATACATTTTAAAAGGTTATTGGCCCTTTGTGAATACTTTCAGAGGGTTACGAAATGTGTTATCTATTTTTAAAAAAATACTCTGAAATAACGTAGAGTAAAATTATTAGAAGACGCAAAATAGAGGTACGAACTTTTTATTGTTTAGCCGCTCGGTATATTTGACTTACCCACGCCTGGATCATTCCAGCTCGCACAACTTAATTGGGCTCGTACATGTTTCATGCATGTTTTGGCTAGCCGGCATAGAAATAGAGCAATATACCATCGTCATCCTCAAGCTACACTAAGCTCAAGCGCTGTGATTGCGTTTGATTCAACGTAACTGTAAATGCACGGTGTCTTTCTCGGAAGTTTTAACCTATGCAAATAATGAATGAATTGTTTCTTACGAATCAGTGCTTTAGTTCTGTCTTCTGAACCGTACTAACTTCGTCCAATCGAAGTAGCAGGATTTTATATTCACTTCCCTACCGAAAACAGTTTTATGCTCAACAAATCTTTTTAGCAATACTGTGATCAAAATCAGAAGATTTTGCCTCATTCGTGTTTCGAAATTAGAAAAACCAAAACTGAAAATAATTAAGTAGCATAGAATAATTCACAGTTTGTTGGTTGCTAGGTTAATTTCTCTGTTCCCCTTATCAGTGTTCCATATGGGAGAATATTGCTGATAGATGCGCTGATGTACGACAGTGTCGTAGAGATAGGTAGAATACTGAATATTGTACCCTGATTGAACGCTGCCAGAAGGAAATTAAGTGTTTCGTACGACAGAATTCCATATGACAGTAATTTGGTAAGAATATTTTAACTTTGAAACATTTAATTTCAAAAGTAACAATGAACGATATTTGTTATCATTACACGCTTCACTGAGAAAATGAGTCATTTTAAAGATGAATATTCCAGTCATTTTTGATGACTAGAAATTATAGCATTAGGCACTTCATTCTATAACCTCGTCTTGGAACTTTTTATCGTTTGAATCGAAAATTAGCGCACTGGCATTAAAATAACCAACTGGCATTTTTAAAATAATGTTTTTGTGGTCGATTCTCAGCATATTAGATCATTTACCACATCAACGCATCGATCATCACCGTGTGCATCAACGTCGTTTTGCATATCTTTGCCTCGATTATTATCGATTCAGCATTTTGGTTCATTTAGCACATATACAATATACATCGATATAATCGTCAGCATTTTGGTTCATTTAGCACATATACAATATACATCGACATAATCGTCAGCATTTTGGTCCATTTAGCACATCTATGTATCGATCTTTGAGTATTTAATACTCGAAGGGGCGTAACTTCACATATGTTGTCATTAAACTCACTGGCAACCCATTGTGGCATTTATGCGAACATTTGTTTCATGAATTCCGAAGATGTACTCTATGAATAGCTAATTAGTATCTTAAAAGAAAGAATGTGATAAATTTATCTCGAGTTCGCTGGTGTGTAACTTAGTCGGATACTGGTACTTTGAAGGTAGGCCTATAATGATTGTTTGAATATCAAAAATTTAAACTACTGTTATCAGTTCTTTCGAGCTTTCCCATTTTTTCCTCTATCAATACAGTATGTCCCACAAAAACCCGAACCGAGTATTTTTTTCTCCGTATCAGTAATACCATCATAAGAATACCATAAGCATTTAATTTATAGCAAAATTATCAGTCATAATTAACCTATGGAAAAGGCATTAATAATTCGAATAATAAGAACAATTATTGTTTATTAATGCAAATAAAATGGAACATAAAACATCAATTGACCTGATGTCCACCCTTATCAAGGCATTTCTGACAATTGTTTTTCATATTCCTCTTAACCCGCCTTATCATACGTGGGTTATTCTTAAGAATATCCATTTCGGCTGTAATGCGTAGTTTTAACCCGGCAAAGGTTTGTGGTGGAGATGTGTAAACATTTGATTTTACTTCAATCACACACTTTACACTTCACGTTAAATGCTCGTTGATTCTTTGTGAGCTGCATTTTGAATGATAATTTTGCTAGAAATTAAATGTTTATGGTATTCATATGATGGTATCACTGATACGGAGAAAAAAAATTCTCGGTTCGGGTTTTTGTGGGTCTTTCTGTACATCAAAAAATGATTCGGAGGGTTTCAGCATTCGAATATTTTCTGGTCGATTTCACACACCTTTCTTTAGCAGGTGAATTTTTATTTTCAGATCGAAGTAATTATCATTCCCAACTCACCCCGAATTCTTAACTATAGAGTAACGCGGTCTTACCTAGCTGGCACGACTCACATTGAAGCAATGCTAACACTAGCCACAAAATTCAATAACACACATTACACACAGCACCAAAATTAGCTTCACCAGAAGTAAAAAAACAAAGACAAGTCAAAGCAAAATGTGCTCGTTCTAACATTTAAATTAACCGTCCATTTCCTAACTTAAAACATGAGACAAGGCATCACCCAGCCGACAGCAAGTGATGTTATGTTAAAAACATTCAGTGTTTCGGGACGTTACAACTTACGTACACGTCGTTGAAAAAAAATGAAGTATCTTTTATATCTAATGCTAGATTCACCGGTGCGAGACTGTATTATTGTCTGTAGAATAATTTTCCTATACAATGCCTAAATATATGAGAAATCATGCTGGACATTCTATGTTCAACTTGAAAAGTGTATCAATTATGAGTGCAGTATATTGCATTCATGTAGCATTTTGCTATTCGTAATATTGCCGCATCATCGTACGCGTGGATTGTCAGGTCATTCGTGAGGAGACATCATTACATTTGTGCATCGTTCTGCCGTTCATGATACCTCGTCACCATTCAATTCAAGCGTCATTCAGTTACTCGTGATACTACAGCATCTTTGCTATTACATTTTTTCTTTCGTGATACTGTCCTGCGAGCTCAAATTCATGCGTCATTCAGTCACTCGTGATAGTATAGCATCTTTGCTATTACATTTTTTCTTTCGTGATACTGTCTTGCGAGCGCATCACTGTAGCGACGGTACGCATTATTCTGTCATTCGAAATGATACGCGTGCATGTTTGCGTTCGTCCATTGTTCTGTCACCCGAGACTGCATGACATCGCTGTTAAAATTTAGCGCAGTTACACGGGAGATTTTAGGCAGTCCTTCTCTGCGATGGTAGATCTCTGACATATTCTGGCAGTTTTAGGCAGATTGTCTCCATAGACGAGGAATTGACTGGTGGCGGCTTGCAGATTTTAGCAGTAGTTGTCTTCGTCAGCAACGTTCGTCCGCAAAACAGACTTAGCGACTGCACCACTGCGCTGCCACTGCGCAATTGGCCAGTGAATTATACGAAAAGCGTCATTAAACTGCGAAAAAACTTTTACAGTTTTTAATAGGATTTAGCGTTTCATTGTGTAATTATTCATATGTAGTGTGGTACCATTGCAGCAGTCACAAAGACTGCGATATTCTCTAGTACGGATTTGTACGATAAGTACAGTAATGTACTTGCTGGTGCAGGTACTCAACTTTAATAGAGATTGCAGATTTCAGCTTTATTTAATACCTAAAACTTGAAAGTATACGAATCAGCACACAAGAACTAATATTGGATGGAAATTTTCGGTCGGTTTATGCTGAGTTCACTAAAATGGCGCTTTTTGGTATTGCAAAGCTCGAAAAATTTTAGGAGCGTAATAAATTTTCTTAATAGTCGACCAACAAAAATGCCTCAGACTTGTTCTAATGCTCGATTCATGCTCGAAAGTTCCTCGATTTTGATACGTTGCTCATTTCTGAGGAGTGAAATACCGTATCTCTTAGAACTTACGAAATTTTAAATTGTAGCCAAGTCTGAATGAGCTGCAAATTCCTGTCATGAAAAATTAGTACAACAGCAATTTTTGGATACCCCGACCCAGGCAACACTGGGGTGCCATTTTTCTGGACGTATAGTGTTGAATCTTCCATTCGATAGGGAAGCCCTCCGGCTGCAGTCTCGAACCCAGGACCTCCTGATAATCTTGAATTTCTTGAAAATGTTTGGGCCTCTATGCCCTGGCCACACTGGAGTGCCGCCGGTTTGTGTGCATGGTGTCCCTTCGCATATCGGTATAGTTTGTAGTTGTAGGGCACACGCACGCTACCACTTGCCTCACGAAACCATGAGCCTGACACTAAGGTTCGGATAATTCCCCGAAGATCAGACAATTGCCATTTAACTACTTCTAATACCCTGGAATTAGGGTAACTACAGTACAGGAAGAAAACGACATTTATTAAAGTAGCCATGCATTACTGATTTCGACGGCTCACTTCATTTTTTTTTTACAAATGGTACGTAGCCATTACGCTGCTGCCTTGTTTGCCATTATGTAAAAAGGAGTGTCATCATGACTGAACGCACGCACGTTCAACCTACGTTCAGCATTCCATTTTGTACCTCGTACATGTGTCAATAGAGCTAGAGACGTCATTCTGACGTTCATTGAGACTTTGGAATTGTATTATTTGATATTTATATCGAATCAGAAAAGAGTTTCATTTGACAAATGCAAGGAATTAACCGGCCCATTAGAGGGATATTCCTTTTTAAAATTACATTAAAAATTAACGAGTCTAGGTCTCGGAATCGAAAATTAAAAAAGCCATTCATTAGAATTGCTTTATGGCTTCTAGTGACAATCATAAGTGATGCAAACTGTTCCGAACGCCGCAAATATGCTGAAATGAGATTTGGACGACCAGCGTGTACAACCCTGGGCCCGCGGTATCTATAGCCGTCAGACTTTTGTCTGATGCCGGACTTAATGATCAATTAATTGGTGTGATTAATAGACTCTATGCATGCAAATTATAAGTACCATGCGTATATACATATATGCCAGCGAGCTCACAGGGGGAAAAATATATGGTACTTAGAAATCGCGCTGATTTTTCGCTGAAATAGTTGGAGAACTTTGCGTCGAGCACAATGTAGGTGGCCATAAGTCGATCACAGTGCAATAAATTTAGTGCATTAATATATAAGATTTAAAATAATACCCTCGTGAGATATAGTATATAGTGACAATTATTGAGACTCCGAGGCGACGAATTATTCGATTGCTGACTTTTTCAACGGAACATCTTCAATAATTTATGATTTTGCCAAGCCACGTATTTATGTCGATTCTTTTATGTTCTCAAAGATCGGGACGAGAAAAAAGTTAGACTGGTTACGCAACTGGGGAACACTGAAAAAATTAGGTACATGTGGAACGATAAAAGAAATCTGTGTTTTATTTGGATAATTTTTTCGTTGTGGTGTGATGTCATGAGAAGAGTGCATTCGTGCATCATTCTATCATTCAAGATAGTGAGACAATATTGCATTCGTGCATCATTCTGTCATTCAAGATAGTGAGGCAATGTTGCATTCGTGCAGCATTCTGTCATTCGAAATAGTGAGGCTATATAACATTCGTGCATCATTCTGTCATTCGTGATAGTGAGGCAATATTACATTCGTATATCATTCTGTCATTCGTGATAGTGAGGTAATATTACATTCGTGCATCATTCTGTCACTCGTGATAATGTGACATGATCACAATCATGTATCATTCTGCTACAGACAGTCGACCGCTAACCTGGTGTAAAAGAAACTGTTTTCATCATAGTTAATTTAAACTCGACCATTAATTGTACGCTTGATTACTTTTAGTAACGCCCAAAATTAGGGAATGGTATTCAAAAATTCGAAATGCAGAAGAAATAATAGGGCAATTTTCCTTTAGTATTAACTGAATTTAGGTTTATGGATGATAACCTTTGCTGTAATTTGTCAGATGAGTTGAAACTGTATAAAAACAGAAATTAGTAGTTTACCTTTTTTCAAGTGTCCAAAATTAAAGGAAAAAACAATTTCTCAAAGAAAACTAAAACAATTGAACCAATGAGCCCAAAGCAAGAGAATTCGTTAGCACAAATTATCAGACCTTTTTCTTGAATTACATCAGCATATCTTTGGCAGAAAGATTTCCCTAAAATTTATTTTTGAACCTCTGTGAATTTTGCTCATTTATCCTACGATTTTATCTAAAAATCTCCCGCATTATCGAGATTTCCAGCTATGATATTCTGCCCTAACATCTTCCATGAGTTCTCTATGGGATTCAGGTTGGAAAGTTTTAGGGACCAGCTCGTAGTCTCAAATCTTTGATCTCTTAAATGGTGCGTAATAAGTTTTTACATATGGCAAAGAGTGTTGTCCTGCATAAACACAGGAATCTCAATTCCAGAATTTTGCAACACTGTTACGACGAGTTGTTAAGATGACATTTAATAATCAAGCTATTAACTACTTAATACAAACGTACAAGAGTGTAGCATCCGATCCTCAAAGAAAATCATACCAAAGACCGAGACGTTCATCCCATTGAAATTCACTGTTTTAATAGCACAGTTAAAATTGAACTTTCACCGATTCACCAATGAAACGAGACGAAAACTAAAAAGTATTGGAAATAACACAATATTTACAGTGACATCCCTTTATTTCCTATGATTTCTTCAATCCCTTTTGGTATGCTTGAAGGAAAATATTTAATTATTTTGCGGCGAACGTTTGACAATTCATGTCGAATCAGCATTTTCAGTGGTATTAAATTAAATAGTTCTTTCTAAATAACACTATGTTTGATAATTACCCACGTATTTAAAATATGGTTCACATCTAGCGAATTCTTTGACCACTTGAAGGCTTAAAATTTTGATTTCCTTATCGTCTTAGAATTTTAGTAGATTACCTTTACCTTTTGGTACGGTGCTACATCATGTAGAAAAGCAGTTATCTCCAAGTAGATCTCGAGCCATGGCAACAATATACCCCAGCAGTACACAGACTAGTTACATTTTAAGTTCATAAAATTGTTTCTTCGCAAAAATTTCAATGTGTCTGTTCCTTTGAATGAAAAGCAATCTCATACATAAGAAGTGTGTCTGGATGCATCACTGTGTGATGACACAGGTTTTGTGATATTTTTCCCCTTGATTCTTCGAACAAGATTTTTTTTATGTTCCACGTAAGGGAAAGGAGCCTCATCAGAAAAAATTACAGTATTCTAGTCCTCAGTACATCTTTTTCTATATTCTTCTTTGAAATACAGCCTATTCTGAATATTCATTCAGAACAGAAGATGTATTTTCATAACTCTCGAGCCTAAACTTGAAGCCAGTATTGCATCATTCTGTCGTTAATTTTTGAGACAAAAACTTTCTTTTTGAGACAAAAAGAAAGTTTTTGTTTCGCCACGCGAGATGAGACGATCATTTCAGGTTTCTCTATTCCTCAGCAAACTGAGGACTTGTGGCCGAGCGACACGTCGGCTGACAAACGATTCTAAAACCCAATCTTGGGTTAATTGGTTATTATTGAACGTCCAAGGGGACGTTTCCATACTAAAATTACTTGTATATTTTACATGTTTTAAAATTCTATGACCAGTGGTTTTTGATGGCTATTTCTTTCCACTCATCTCTTTGTATGTTGAACCCTCTTTTAATTACTTAAAAGGGCAGCACTCACAGAATGTTGAACTTTGAACAGTGTCATATCTGACATTAAGTATGTAAAAAGAAAACATAAACATTACTTAAAATCTCAATCACTTTAGAGGTGGCAGTACGAGCAGAGTGGATTTAAAAACTGATGACGTTGTCCGTTGATTCAAATATTTGGTCTACGAATGAATTGAAGGATTCCTGATATGAAATTATAAGAATTAAGAATTATTTCACATGAACTCGTGCAGGGTAGGCTGCGTTACTACTCAGAGTTTGATCACTTTGACTCAGACCTTGATGACTCAGACCTTGATTCAGATCTTGATACAGTAACCGTATACGACTGCGAAATGTAATGAGTTGTGTGCCACTTCCAGTTAACTGAATAAAAATTAATTACTGTAAAAAGTGATACGTACATCTTTCTCTCAAAATAATGTCATTTTTGAACACCCCTCGCTTAAGAGATGCGATGCTGATGGTGCACAAGCTGCTTTCTGCTAGTTAAAATAATAAATGGTAATCCGATATTAATTCATTTAATCGTGCCGTAATTCATGATTAAATGGAGAAAAACTCATTTCAGATATTCCCAAATTCAACAGGATCGGCTTGAGCTCTGTAAAGAATATGAAGCTAAAAAGTATGGGAAGAAATATTAAAGAAAATTCTTTGAATGAACTCTATTTATGCAGTATGGCACATGTACAAATTTTACCCCATCATTAAAATTGCTAGTGATATTTTTTCCGAGAGCCTTTAAAAATTATTTCTTGTTTGCCTATTTTCCCACCCGACGTTTTTTTTTGACGGATTAATTCAGTTTCAATCAATTTTGCCCTTTATGCTCACTACGTTTCCTGCATACAGAACGCTGGAGTAGGTATTTACGCCTCTTGATTACCGCGAGTAGAAAGTAAACATGTGAGCATGATCCGTGTGCCTATCTAGCCTATGCCAGATGAATAAAATTACCATGCAACATTTAAACTCAAACTAAGAACTTACGAGAGTCAATACCTACTAGCTTATGGTCAAGTACCTTAACTTTATGGTCATGTCTTTCTTAAATCACAAGATGACCATTTCTGATTTGAACTCGTGACTTTTGAGGAACGAGCGAATGTCTTGGCCGGTCGTCGGTTCTGTATCAAATTCCAATCACTAAAAAATTCATGACTCCAAGTAACTTGACCCTCGGTTTACATGCGCCTCAAGTTTCACCGCCTCTGACAACATAAAGAAACTGCAATGCAGTCTTCAAAAGCAGCATCTCTTTCTTGCTCGTCCGTCCTGCGGTTGCGAACAAGTAAGTAGTTTCAAAAAATTTCACCGGTCGTTCAGTGAAGCGTCCTCATTTTTCCCCCTTACCTCATACTTTACGTTTCACTGAGCATGAATGTTACGCACTGGACGACACGATAGCTCGTGGCGACATATACCCATAACATTCATGAAATAATGCACTAATCAAAGAGTCACACACATACATCCACATCAGATATCATCTTCCTAACTATGTAGGAGTAAGTGGTAGATTCCCAAGCGCAACAAATCATCGCACGTGTCCGAACAAATTCCTCGGTGCCGCTAGTTTTGCCAAGTCGGAACGCGTTGCGTTAATCTTAGCATTCCGGCCTCCCGGAACAGCGAGGGTTTTGAGCTTCATCCCGAGTCTCTGTTCTGGTTAGTTCCCGACTCGCGCCAATATTGTTCAGAGCAGTCCTAACAGGCTATTTTTTACGTCTTATTATTATGCTGCCAGCATTCGTCTCAAGGATTCCCGACGCCAGATGGCGCTGCGAAATGGGCGGGATTTGCTGGATAGGCTGGGCTTCGCTGCGGCGCTGGGCGGACTTTGCCGAATGAGGTTGGACTCGGCCGAACCCAACTAGAGTTTTAGGTTTCGCCACGCACAATAAATCCATGAGTAGGCTTCCATTCTTGCTCGGTTTTCAAGAAATTACAAAAAATATACTCACATAAATTCCATTTCATCTGGGTATTTCACAAACATTGTCTTTAGGCATAAAATAAACATGATTTTGACTTGTACACCCCATGTATTCATGTTTGAAGGTTCACCATAGCTCAGCAAGCGATGGAAAATGTAGGCGGAGCCGTGGCATACATGATACTTACACACGAGTTTACCCAACAGTTTCTCCACAGCCATGGTTGTGAAGTGTCGTGTGTCGTGAACTCTCTCATGGATTTTTAATTTCCTTTGGTAATAAGAGAACATTTTTTACCAAAACTTGTGATATTCAAACACTCTCCCTCCACTGCTAGTGAAAGCACCTAGTGATATTTAGTTAGTGCAGTAATCCTAATTCGACCATCTGCTCAGATTACTCCTCTTTCCATAAGGTAAAATCGACGATAATTTCTTTGTTATACCCCTGATTTGGCTATCAAATTGATGAATGCCTGATGACTCATCTTGTGTTGCCGCAGTGAGACGTGTGTGCAAATGTGGGCTATGTTTATTACATGTGTTTCTGTATGAAAATCCTAAAAATATGAATGTTTCGTTTGGAACCCGAGCCCCTCGTTAGGTGCGATACGGCCTCCCCGTCGCCTCCAGTTAGCGCCCCGCCACACGTCGTCGTGTGATAACGATTATGAATCACAATTTTCCTACAAACTCAAAAATTGGAAAACGGTACCCCACCTTCACCTGTTTACATAATTTGCATCATTGTAATCGCACATCGCGGAATTGTTTTTTTGTGAAAATAATCCTCGCATTCGGTGCACGCAATGAGTTGAATTTGTTCAATTCTGCATTATTTTTTGCGGAAGTTTTTTAAATGCATTTAGAATATTTTCTTGGCCGACGTCAATCAATTGCTTACATCAATATACAGCATTTATATTTATAGAAAATTTATATTCACCACATTACTCCGATGGCGGAAATTGTACCCCTTTAGACGAGGTGTTAATTACAACCTAGCTTAGACCTTTGTGCACCAATTCTTAAAATTTATTCTGTTCCAAATTGCAAATGTAGTTCACCGATTGAATTTAAAATGTGCTGAAATCAGAATGATTTTAAACCCATTTTTCTGCGCTTTGCTTTTCGCCCTCGTTCGTAAGTGCGCTGACTTATAAAAGGATACAGCGTGGCAGGAACGTCTCAGAAATTAGCTCTAAGAAATGAACTGGACTCCTGTGTTGTAAGTTTCTGTAAATTCCCGTAGAGTTTAGAAAATTGAAAAAAATTATCGTTTGATCAGCAAACAAAACCGTAGTGCTACACAATGACGCGCGGACGTTTTTTTGAGAATTGTTTATGTATTAACATGCACACATTTGAAATGCCATCATACAGGCCCGACCATCTACTCTATGAGTCAATGCCCACACTTTTTGAACAAAAAAAAGAATGTGTGTGCAATTATTTCATTGGACACACTACTTTACGAGTCTCACATTAAAATATTCCTCCACTCATCATGCTTTCACGGAGCAGCCGGTTGCTTCAGTGAGAGTTGTAGTAATAACTTTTAAATCAAGAAAGTAAATAAATATTCTCGTACCTGTGAAGTGAAATCCTCTGCAAGTACAGTACCTGAATTACATCCGTTCATAACCCGGCAATTACTTCTAGTAACCCCCTGGAATTAGGGTAACTATACAGGGCGTCAGGATAACTACCTATATCAGAGTGACTATACTCATAAGTTCCTGATTTCGAAGTATCGTTTAACTCTGAGTGTGAATGCGACGGAGGCTACGAATAATTGTTGTATGGCTTTCATGTCTGCTAATAATTAATGGAGTGCCATCATCAAGTCGGAGGGATGATTTATTCTGTTTTGCTAATGGTTGTAACCTACTTGTCGACCCTCAGGTATAAGTTTCTAGCGGGATTGCCGTCGGCTTATCGGGGATCTGTTTAATCTAGCGTTTATAGGAGTTTATTAGGATGTGCTAATTTTATTTAAGGATTAAAAAATGTTGAGTAATAATTTAAAATTTCAATGAAATTTACGAAAATTTCCAAACCACCCGAAGATGTGCAATAGTATACGAAAATTTGAAGGGAATGCACGAATATTTCCGGACATATACGGTTCATTTACATTTATGTGTCGAGAACGTTGAACAGCGTATACATGTCATCAAAATCTGTAGATGAATTGCTG
This sequence comes from Orchestia grillus, assembly GCA_014899125.1. Taxonomy (NCBI): domain Eukaryota; kingdom Metazoa; phylum Arthropoda; class Malacostraca; order Amphipoda; family Talitridae; genus Orchestia; species Orchestia grillus. The sequence goes on along the minus strand of VOMN01131480.1, from coordinate 17,462 downwards.
CGTATGCTTTGCGCGGTATAGTCGTACACACGCCTACTATATACATAATATTGCATATGATTGCACTGAGCTCTTTTAAATGAAGAACATTACAAAATAGGTTCGGCCTGCTGTGTTATTTGCCGGTATACGGTCTAATCTTATACAGCGAATTTGATAAAAACATCATAAGGTTTGATGATAGATTTTCTGTCGTTACTATACGATTGATACTTTGTAAATGCGATCAGCATATTTTCCTAATACAAGAAATTAAAATAATTTTATTCAAGTCTGATAGAATTTTTATCGACCACGTTCATTATGAAGCAATAGATTGACTACTGATGAGCTCTGTAAATTGGCAACAATTACAACTCTAAAAATGTTCGTCCTAAATAAAATCTCATAACATAGTACTCATGAGGCAGTAACAAAATATGTTTTGAACAACATACACAGATTCTACGACCACATTCGTCGCCTAGTGGTATATATACATACATATATCATAGAAATATCATGGGTCCTAAGGTGTGATATTTCTATGATATATTCCTGTGGTGTATATGTATTTCTATACATATTTTTAGTAATATATATTTCTATGATGTATTCCTATGGTATACACATACAATAGAAATTTTATGGACCCTCTGCTTTGACCATAAATGACTTTCATCATCACGATGCTCACCAAGAATAGTTTGTCACGCACATGTAGGCTTGTCATCAAGCACCTGAAGTGCAACGTTTGTATAACTAATACATACAGCTGGGCGCACACGTACGATGTCATATTATGCATTCAATAAGTCATATTATGCATTCAACATCCTGGAATATCTGGATTATTAAATATGCGATCGATCACAGACTTAACTGCGGATCCGTAATGAGAGTTTTTTTATTTGTCATTTTTAAATTACTAACCACGCATTGATTGCTCTGCTGTCTCAGCCTTCAATGGTAAAGAGGATGATGATCACTCTGAAAATAATACCACCAATGATAAATTCAGCTCAATTTTCATAACGTGTAACGAATAGCGTTTTTGAAATTGTATTACCTTTTATTTCAATTTCATGACGTAAACAATCATTTGGGCGGTTAAATTTTTGCAAATCTATATATTTCGTATCAGAATAAATGTTGTAAACATATATATGACAGAAAATATGTACCGCTAAATTATTTGCATTTTGAATTTTACATATATCCCTTGTAACTTAGTTGTACGCTGTCCGAACTCTCTTAACGTCCTTGTTTTCTTAAAGAATAATCGAGGGTTGTTCGAGCGGGGTATGTATATTTTATCGACGTAATGTAGGCAGAGTTTGTCTACCTGTATATTCTACCTTAATCGTCGTAATCCTATCTTGTCTGCTGTAGATCGCTGCGGTCACAGGTTAGGATCCACACAACATGGAACCATGAATTAGGAACTCTATAAATTAAAATAAATAACTCACGCTGTAGGTAGCACGGATGAAAGTCAGACAGTAAGAACTTGGAAAGACCATTCGATAAATTTCAGCGATATGCACAGCTTAAGAGATATTCTCAATATGTTCTAAGCGGACTTTATAATAGCCAAACAGCGCTCGTGCTATACCGTTTACGCCGCACTGCCCTCACGCTAATGCATGATCCGTGAGGGAGTTCCCTCTCAAGAACGTGATGTTCGGAACGTCCTGCTGAGGTGGCCGGCGAGACCCAGTGGCGACTATCGCGTCTCACAATAGGACCTACATGTCGTAGTTCCAATGCCCATCATTTACTTTTTAAACTATTTAAAATGTAAGAAATTGAACTTCCCCTAATTATAGTGTGCTCCAATCATTCTGAGGTTTTGCTTAAGTGGAAGTATGATATATAATTGAACGTGAACTTTTAAAAACTTAATATTCTAGCCTAACTTTTTTATGTACTACGATATAGCTCAGTATAGCTTTTAGCTGCAACGAGCAATTATATAACAAACTGCAAAGAATGAGATCGCTTTTCATTCATTACAACGTGGCATATATAGTGATGAATTCCGCATTCAACATGTTTTGAAGTTACAGAAAATGTTCAAGGTGAGTCAGCAACCTACAAGGTTTCCGTCCCAACCGTAGTTCTCAGTGAAAGGTAAAATTTAATTTCTGGGTGCGTGATCTGTTATTATAAGCGAGTATTCTACTTCTCGCTTCAATAAAATTTGTTGTATGATTATAATATTCATTGATTCAACGGGCCTGAATTACCTGTTCTTGCAGCACCGCTACATGCTGGGGGCATAATTTTGTTCGTGGAATTTTTTTGTAGCGTTTGTTGAAGTTGCTGAACACAATATATGCTACTAGCACTTGAAAATAATCTTTGAAGTGCAGCGACAATCGCAAAAATGGCAATAAAAAGACTAACTTGAGAGTCTGTAGTCATGTAGGTTATTATTCTCTACTTTGAATTAACAACGCAACCAATCTTTGGACCAAGAATTGTTCAAATAGGACCGAACTTCTACAAAGTTTGTCAGCCTGGAATTATAATCTCCTAAATCAGCAGCTTTTCCAGTATAGTAACCACGAGTATCTGTACACACCGATATTTAGGACATTTTTGATTTGCATTCTAGCATTCTTTAGGTATAAAACCTCTAAAAATATGCGTATTTAAAAAGTATTTAGAGCCCAACAACTCTAAATACTTGCGTGCTGTATGGAAATTGGTAAGCCACACCGCTGGCAGTAACAGGAGGACATGTTTTTTCTTTTTTCTTTTATCTTTTGAGGTTGTCCACAAACCTAACTTTCCCGCACGGTGATCTAAATTTCATTTTGTGGTAGGTGGGTCGTAAAACCTTGTTGATTTGTAGGCTACTGTGTAAATTTAAAATGGGAATTGTTAGTCCGAAGCTGATGCCTCAGGCCTAACTTTTAAAGGAAAGCTCTCCGTGGTCTAAAAGAAATGCCTCACTTGGGCACAGAGCTGCGCAGCTGCGGCCGGGCGTATGCACGTCAGATCGTTCTTTCCATGCCGGCTGCTGTAGCCAAGTACTTCTTTCCATGCTGGCTGCTGTAGCCAAGTACTTCTTTCCATGCCGGCTGCTGTAGCCAAGTATTTTTGGGCGAGTGATTCACTTCTTTCAAGAAGATTGTATTGATATTTTTTAGACGTATAGGTGGATAGGCTTAAATTTCAATTTTATGAGGGGTAAACATTCGTAGAATAGAGTTTCACACTAAGACTTGGGTGTTTTTCATTGCATAGTTGTAGGTATTTTGGTAGCCGACGAAACAAAAGAGGTACAAGCGTCCCGCGAATTCATTAAATATGAATAGAGAAGGATGAATAGGAATGAAGACACGTATAAGAAGCTGATTTATGAGTCAACCCCGCAAACGGTAGGAGGGGAGACAAAGCACAAAGCGTGCCCAATTACTAGCTATACCTACATCTATATCAATGCCTATATCAACATCTATATCCACATCTATATCTCTACATTTATATCTAAACCTGTATCTACGATTGACACGTGTGTAAGCGAGGTAGTATCCACATAGAGCATCTGAGATCACCTCTCTGAAATGCCGACCCACCACGGAGTGTGAGGGGAGGATTCAGCATTGGCCGCAAGGCCAGGGAAGGTTTGGCACATTACGTACCTTTGTCTCCCGAGAACCCGAAGTTCCTTGATGATTTAGAAAGACTGTGCCACCAATGGCGCAGATTTCCCCAGAGAATATTCGTGTACATAAACGCCCCTCCTGAATTAGGTTCCGGAGGTGTAGGATGCTCAAAAAAACGAGTGGAATTATGGTGCAGTCAAAGGTGAAGCTGTCGGTCACTTTGGTTCTATGCTCAGTTCCTTAACAGCACCTTTGTCTTTCCTAATCAGCGGGATACTTGGAAATGCACTTTCGTTGTACCAAACAGTCCTGAGTGCAGACACAATAGGTGCTCTTAACACGAGGAAAAAAAGACCTTGTAGACGTTTCTACAGCTCGCTGGAAAACTGGAAGTCATTTGTAGTGGTCACGTGGCCATAAAAACTTATAATTCAGAGACACTTGACAGCAGTTACTAGCTTAGCGCTCTGTTTTTGAAACTGGTATCTTAAAATTTACATAGGGTAAACTTTCTCATTCAGTGCGTGGGACATACAGTAGCATAACATTTAATTGTCGTTATTACATGCAGAGGTCTAGCTTTACATATAGGTTCTATTCAGTCTTTCCTTTATTTATCGAATAAATATATAATTAGTTTTGAATACCATCAAGATAATCTGAATTAACAGCTCGCAGCACCAATGGAAAAACTATCTATTAGCGTGAAAACTAAAATGATATCCTCAATCGTTCACGTCAAGTCACCTAAGTTGGACTGATTGACGCTATCAAATTGACCGGAATGTCTACACGCAGCTGTCGCGCGAAAAAATGGTTTCATCATCGATAGTTACCGAAATGAATAAAGCAAGACAGTCAAAGAAAACAATCTGTAAATTAATCGAACAAGTAAAAAACAGGTCATTAATCACACATTGACAATGCGAAGGCGGATGTGCGCTATTACGATTTCTTTTTTTCTTGATCCCATCTGGAACTCGGTTGTCTATCACGCAGGAACCCTCTAGTTCAGCCTGCACTACTTCATCATCTTCGATACGCTTCCGACTCTTCGATCTATATGACTCTCGAAGCTGAAGTTATAGCTTTTTCTTTCGATTTGACGTCTTAATCTATGGCTTACTGACATGTTAAGTACGACTCTGCGCTGCACGCGTTCGATTTTTAAAGTTGAATTAATGTTGCGCACGTGGGTGCATGATGCACGCGAGCATGTTGCAAATTGATTGTACGTTTCAATATTTGTGTGGTCGAGTATAATTTATATTTAATTCCGGATTAGGGTAGAGTATGTCCGGTTATTACCGAAGAAAGTTCGTCGCTGAACTGATATTTACATTAATTCAAGGATAGCGATTTACTGGAGATATACCAGGAATTGAGTTATTCTGGAAGAACACAGTTATGTACAAATTTTATTACGGTGTACGTTGCATAAGTATGCGTATTTTTTGAGACCATTATTAGGCAACTATTTCCCAATTTTTATAACTTTAAGCTTCTGTAAAAGGATTCTGTATATGAAGTGACGATTCATTTGCACATACTGAAGTTCAGTACCCCTCCTGCAGGGAATAGTATTCCAAAACTCAAGCTTGGAGTGAATCATTACTGTATCCGTGTGACGATTTGCCATTTGGCTCAAATTAGAATTCCTTGGAATTTTTAGTTTTCCTTGTGGATAATTTATCTTTGCGGTACCTAACGGCTAGCGCAACTGCATCCTGAATCCGATTGTGGGTTTGAATCCTTTTATACAAATGGCAAGTATTTTTAGTTCTATCTTCCTCTATTTTAATCCTCGTTTATTCGGTTCCAGGCGTTCTTTAAATTTTCATAGCTAGTGTACTGTCATTATTGATACGATAATACCACGTCGTCAGGTTACATGATGTTCATGTATATAATCAGGATCGATTACTCATAATTCACTTGAGCTACTAAATCATACCAAAGAATCTAAGTAAAACCTCTATCATTTTAATTTTTCAAGGACAGTTCTGTAGAGCGATGTATTTTTTTACAATCGCTTGGGAATAAAATTTATTCTAAGATGAGAATTGGGGATTTATTTTCCAATGCTAACTCTACAGAGATGTTTAGAATTGAACATGGCAGGCAAAATTTTCGGCCGTGATATATTTGGGAGGTAGCCTTCAAACCTTAGCCTTGTAGGATTTGTGAAGTTTTAGCCTTCTAGCATCTCTACGTGGTCCTTCATAACTTGAAAGCTGTGTTCAATTATTAGAAAAATTGGACACGCACATGGTTAGCCTTCATTTGTGTCTAAGTTCCTAAACAGAAGCGTGGTATGAACATGTGTAAGTCTTAATGGCGTCTAATTCAAATGGTGGCAGCGTCCCCAACTAAAAACTAGGCATATTTCCAAATATTTGGGAAATGCACTTATTGAACGGGTCTCTAAAACTGCATCTGCGAACAAAGTTGTGAAGTCTACGGAGATCATGGCCCGGATTTCGGTGGTCGGTCGCGTGCCAATTAGCGCAAGATAGGAGGCAGGAAATGCTAACGATGCAGCCCGGAAGACACGATCTCAACCGGTCATTAGAGGCACAATTGTTAAGTAATAGATTTCTTATTTGACGATGATGGATGCACCTCAATTTTACTGATGTCCTCAAAACCAACAGACAATTTTTCAACCACCAGGGCATCATCTTCATTTGGGCTAAGAAATATGCATCCATATATCATGATCCTGTTCATACCATTCTTTTTTTGTTGTTCTTTCAAAACTGTATTGATAGAGAGACCAACGGGCGGAACATCAACTGTCCAAATTCTCTGCCTGCCGACTCACATATTTCTAAATGAAGTCGCCGGTGCTAGAAATGTTAACTTGAATGAACTTCATGTACCAGGAATTTATGGTTTGCTACAGTGTATATGATAGAATAGTCCGATTCCATACGTGATAGTTCTAAGCCCCTTGGAGAAATACTTGGCAATTTTCGCATGAAGCGCCGTAAGTTCTTTCTTCACCTTATCCAAAACCTACGTAATAAATTAATTTTTTTTATTAATCAGTACTATTGTAGTAACCTTAGTTTCAATTTCCCCAACGTGCAACTACTGCCATATTGTAAATTCAAACTCCATTATGTTAGGCTATTATAATTCAGTTATATGGCTGGCCCCCCACGAATGATTTCCCAGGTCACATCCACCACAAACACACCGGTTAGTAAGCCCTCAACGACACGTAGCGTGAGACTTGTTAACACTGAGACCTAAGACCTAAGCTGAAACGCGCGTAAGGCTCAGCACAGGACTCGACCTAATGGATATCCTCGTACTGCTGGAGTCAGCAGGACGTCTGGCGGGAGAGAAGGCATCAAATCCAGCACTTGGGCATTTAGCGTCCCTATTATGAAGGCTGGGGGCCCTAATGAGCTCATAATTACAGTCGTGCCTGGGACCCTCGCATCGAGCGTGCGGCTGCGCGCAGGCGCACAATGTGTGCGCTGTGCGCTACTTGGAGCGGTGCTCTTGATTTGAGTGGTGCTCTTAATTTGAGCGGTGCTCTTAATTTGAGTGGTGCTCTTGATTTGAGTGGTGCTCTTAATTTGAGTGGTGCTCTTAATTTGAGTGGTGCTCTTAATTTGAGTGGTGCTCTTAATTTCAGCGGCGCTCTTAATTTCAGCGGCGCTCTTAATTTGAGCGGCGCTCTTAATTTGAGCGGCGCTCTTAATTTGAACGGTGCTCTCTTAAATGGGAGATTCTGGTCTACATTTTGGAAATACGTCAATCCTTCCGTTATTTTTTATACTTCTCGTAATTGTACTTCTATTAATTCCTGAATACCTGCAGAAGATTCAAGGTTTCAGGGTAAACTTCAACGTGAATTTCAAAATGGGAACATTACGTGCGGTGATCGTATATCGTAGAATTCATTCCTGATTTGAAGTCCTGTCAGTTCCCGTCTGTTTTTGGGAAAAATTCATAAGTTATTTCTACTAATTTCGGGGATGGTTAAAATATCAGAATTATTTTCTTGTACCCATCTTTTTAAGACCGAATTTTAATTCCTTAATTGCTGCCGCTAGATTTCACAATAATGCAATTGGATTTCAGCTTATTACCAGTAAGATGTTGATATGGTAGGAAGATATTGAATTTTTCTTTTTCGGAAACTGAAAAACTCGAAACTTTTGGACAGCGCTGCATGCCCTCGGCCGAGGTGAGGGGAGCCTTCGTGCGGCGTCGCCCGTGGGGAATGAGTATGGAGGAATTATAATAGTATTATGCCCCCAGGGGGATGAGCTCCGGGGGACTGTCCCTCGCCACACCTTCAGGGACTTCGCCCTCTCTCGGGAGTAGGACTCCAAAGCTCTACCCAGGCTGTAGAGGAGGAATACTAACCAGTCAGGCCTCGTGCATGTGCCAAGCAGAATTTGCACGTATGAATTTCTCTAATTTAGTATCGGACATTCGTCTATTTTCTTCTTACAATTTGTCCTCATTTTTTGCCTCGCTCATAGTGATAAAATCGCATTTTCACCACATTATTCGCCCGTAAATCTTCTGACTGGCTGAGGATAACATTATTCTGGTACTGTACACAAGTAATTCATTCACCTAATTTCTGGACACTTGTGGACAACGCCTGTCACTGATACATACGCGTAATTGAACGATATAGCTCGTCCCGACTGATTTGCTGGAGGGTATTTAAAAATACGTTATTAGTCCCTGCGTGACAGAACCTATACTCTGATCCTATCGAACGCTACACTTATTAAGCTGATAGCTTCACGACACTCGTACAGCTTTTGCCTCTCAGTCTTATCTTGTTTTCGCATTGTGGAACAATTAAGAAGAGTTGAGGGCTATATGGAGGACGTGTTATCAGAAATCTACGGGACCCCCACTCCCATTTCCACGTCGGAAAAAAGCCCGTTTGCCCTCCCATCGGGAAGCAGTCGGTCATTAGTCATCGGCTTTGCCCTGACAATGGAGACTTGTTGACACAAGTCTTTGATTCTGAACCTGGCTATTTTCTTATTCTGGTTATCTTTCCCGATTCGAGGCCACGCTTTGTGTCTTTCTTTAACTTCCATCCAGTTACGTGAATGAATTTTGTCTCGCTTTACGCATCTGCAAACGAGCTTCATCAATGAACGTCGCATGTATCATTTCCTCCGTTACGAAATACAAAGAGAGATTTTAAGATCTTGCCAGAGTTTAAAACGAATTAATTCTATTTCAACTCGCGAGAAAATCACACCGCCGAACCGCAAACTCGACTACCGCCGGTAAACAATTAGCTATGAAGTTCACCTACACTCTTGAAAGGCAGACGTTGAAACAAAGAAGGTGCTTGACAATAAATTAGCAGCTCGATAATTTGGTGTCACTCGAGCTCAACGGGCTGTTACGGACACGGCTGCGGCGGTCGGTAGCGACTTCAAAGAGAATTGGCGCTGCGGTGGCGCCCTTTTGCGCCGTTTAGGGCGCGACAATCTGCGGCGGACCTCAGACTGACGAGTGTCGCGCACGCGACTGCTGAGTGTTCTTATAAGCAGAATCAAGTGGAGTTCTGCTAGTGAAGTTGTGAACTGGGTTCCATGCAGAACGGTATCCTAGCGTCACTGATGAGTGTAAAGAACATAGTAAAAGACCGTTCTTATAGGCAGAATCAAGTGGAGTTTCGCTAGTGAAGTTGTGAACTAGGTTCCATGCAGAACGGTTTCCTAGCATCACTGATGAGCGAAGAGAACATAGAAAAAGACCATTCTTATAGGCAGAATCAAGTGGAGTGTCGCTAGTTAACTTGCGAGCTGAGTTCCATGAACAACGGTTTCCTAGCATCACTGATGAGTGAAAAGAACACAGAAAAAGACCGTTCTTATAGGCAGAATCAAGTGGAGGTTCGCTAGTTACATTGAGAGCCGAATTCGATGCTCATGTATATGGTTTCACATGTTGAGAGAAGCATTTCACAGTAAACTTTAACCTAATTCTATTTTTGATCAAAATCTAATTTTGGGTTACTAATCTTTGGTTTCTAATTTTGGGTTACTAATCTTGGGTTTCTAATCTTGGGTTACTAATCTGGGATTACTAATCTGGGATAACTAATCTAGGATTACTAATCTGGGATTACTAACCTGGGATTATTAACCTGGGATTATTAACCTAGGATTACTAACCTGGGATTACTAACCTGGGATTACTAACCTGGAATTACTAATCTGGAATTACTAATCTGGAATTACTAATCTGGAATTACTAATCTGGAATTACTAATCTGGAATTACTAATCTGGAATTACTAATCTGGAATTACTAATCTGGAATTACTAATCTGGAATTAGCCGTAGAGTATATTTCTGAGCTAAACTTTCAGTTGCAATTTAAAATTAATCAATTTAAAGTATACTTTACATTTGTACTTTAAAATAATCACGCAAATTATTCCAGCAAGACCCGTTTATTTTGATATCTCATTAAAATGACGTTAAACCCCTTAACAAGTTACCCCCCGGGAAGGCCGTTGATGCCTTCACACGGTCTGTGTAGCCGTCAGTGACCGTGTGAATGCAACGAACACGGCCACGAGATATCTCGGGATAGCTCGTTCAGAGGTTAAACAGATTTTTGCCGCACGAATTAGGCAATACAGTTCTTTATTATTCTGAAATCTTTTGCGTTTACCGATATTGAGATCGAACTCGTTACTACATAGAAGCCCTGTTTCCAACGTGCTGTAGATATATATACACCTCAAATTTCCAGAATTTCTGGGTAGGCAAAGGGTTACGTTAGTTAGGTTTGTCCATCGTACGCTAGGGGGACCTCTGCTATAGATAAGCCTTCGGGACTTCTATCCTCCGTGCGCACTTCGTTGCGTTCAGTTTTCACACGTTCTTCGCTATCTCTTCTTCATTTTTTCTTCCATTTCATTCTTAATTTGACGTGTCTATGTGGAGGGGATTTTGAGTGGGAACACACCTTGTGCACAGACAAGCCCATGCTAACGGTCCTTCTCCTCACTTTCTTTCAGACCACATGCCACGAGGGCGTTGGAAACTTTCAAGCCGTAATTATGATAATGACAATAATTCGTGTAAACTTGCCGAATTGCAGGAATTTTTTGACCCCTTGGCTGTTGTAGAATTGAAGCGATATTTTGTTTTTTCCTAACCTGTTTCTTATGTTTGTGGATTTGATCGACCAGGCCTCGGGAATGATGGACGTGTCCGGATCGTTGGAAGGAACCCAAGCGGGGGCCCAGTACCCCCACACCGGCAGCTACCCCCCCGTCCCCCCACACTCCATCGACCTATACTCCAACCAGCATTGCGCGTACTCCAACTCAGGTGANTACTCCAGCTCAGGTGAGCGCGTACTCCAGCTCAGGTGAGTGCGTACTCCAGCTCAGGTGAGCGCGTACTCCAACTCAAAATAAATTTTATCAATAAGTTATACGAATCATATTCAGCTGAGCTCTTCTCATAGTTCACACCTAAAGATTAAATGTATGTAGACAGCTCCAGAAAGGCCGAATTCCCGTGCGTGAAATTACTGCAAGATCATTGTTCAATTCTTATTGATGAATTATGTCAGCCCCCTACAAAACATCATGCCCAAGTGTCGTTATGTTTAGAAGCTCCCGCCGTGAAAATTCTTCGCGTGAAAGAAAAAAGCGGGACGATTTTTGTCTGGCTCCGAGCCTCAGAATGGACCCTCTTGCTTTTGACCAGAATTATACCAGTAAACAAGACGCCCTTACATTGTAGTCGCGTACGTTTTGCTCCCGGGCTCACACCCTAATAGCACAAAGTACTTCCATTGAGTAGCAAGCAGTGTACTGCGAGCCCCTCCTAATCCATTGTAAATCCTTGACAAAGGGTTACACGGATTAATGAATACGTGGGCCTGGCCGGCGCATTTAAAAATCCCATCGTATTCCCACGGCCACGATTGGTCGTAGTGATAAGGGCGGGCGCGGGGCGATATGGTCCTGATAAGGGTACGCACGATTTTCGGACCCTAGGGGAAACACGCTGCGCTCCGCCTGCTTGCAGCTGCTGCTATGTATGTGTACTGCTTCTACGTGGTCTGGTCGGAAGCTTTCAAGTGTTTTTACTGTATCATTTTACTCGTCGTGTTCATCTACCTGTCTCCTGCAGTTTCTTCGATACTGAGCAAAGTTAAAGTTCAAGTCAAAATTTCTAGTCCAATATCAGCTTTGTTGTTAATTTTAAAATTTCACGGCGTTGTGGTTGCTTTTGCTCACTGGACAGCCGTAGCTTCAACGTATTTGAGAGTCGCACATGTCCTGCTGATCTCGTATATGTTACAACATTGCATGTGTATGCTACAACATTGCTTGTACCTCGAATGCATTCCACGAGTTTGAACACTCGTTTTGGACGAGCACATACATCAACCATGAAACTGAAACGCCGTGCTCGCTAGGAGGAAAAGTTCTCATAACAAGAGCCTCAACTTGACTACTCCTGAAGTTAGGAGGGAAGCCGCTAGAACTGCTTTATTGGGGAAGAATTGAGGCAGCTTCCATTTGCTCGTATGCTTGCCACGAGCCGTCGTGAATACAAATAGCGAGCGGCATGCGAGAGACAGTTGAGCGGTTCCCAAAACGTGCAAATGGAGAGGTCGTCGGTGGGGGAACGTTCTTTGTTGGACGGCTGGGCACTGGAGGGGAGGGGACTGCAGCACTGCTCTCTTGGGTTCCCCAGGGGAGAATTTATCGAGCGTAGGGGAGGGCAGAGGGGGCATGTAGGACAGCGTTAGAGCGGGGGACGAGAGGCCGGGAATGGAAGGGAGATTTGAGGGGCATGTGGGAAGTAGATGAGAGGAAAAAATTATAGTGCGCTGGAAAGCAAGAAATAAAATGGAGTGAAAAGGTAAAAGAAGGTGCAGGAGAACAACCCAATTCCTTTTCAACAGAAGGAGCGTATCTCACACTTGAGGAATAAAATAAAGAAAGGAAAGAACAGTTGTCGTAAATATGCTTATTCCGACGGAGTTCACCATGAATTGCAAACTCCTGCTCACATGTTCACAGTGGAGGGCTCTGTGTTCACCGAAGAGGGCTGTGTATTCACGGACTTGTTGGGGGAGGGTGGGAAGTGTTCAGAGGGCNGACTTGATGGGGGAGGGTGGGAAGTGTTCAGAGGGCGAGGGGGAGCTCATCAGGTGGGGGGGATCTAACAAAGATGGCGCGATAATGCGCAGGGGGAGCAGGCAGAGAAGCGGCACCGGTGTTGCCGCCGCGCGCTCCATTTGACGCGGACTTGAGCCGCCAGCGCCCCTGCGCAGCGCCAGCGAGCGCCATTTACACGGAGCACCGAGGGACATACTCTTTCCTGGCCAATTGCGGACTTCTAGGACACCTCACTGGTGAATTTGTTGAGGCACAGCTTGTCAAGTTTGGGCTTGTGAATGGTTGATGTACAGTTTGGTTTGCTGTTATTCGTACGCGTATGCAGGTATACAATAACGGGCTTGCTGATTCTTCGAGAGTGAAGCAATTCGGCGGCCGGGGAAGACGTGCGTTTGCTGCCATTCAAAGCGTTTGAAAGTTCTAAATAAAGCGATGCATTGATTGTTCGCAGCGTTTAAGATTGTGGGTGAAGGATTGTTGTGCATCATCGTTATGAAGTCAGGTGATGTGTACGAGTATATATCCATGCATAATTCATCTTGATTCTTTTATTCACTGTACAATTGCATCTCGCGTTACTTCCACACATGTGAATTTAATTATCGTTCGATCGAAAGAATTTGAATCCCAACCCTTGAAAATTAGAGCTACACATGAATGTAGCTCGACGCTGATATTCACTAATGGATCCATTTTTACAGAACGTTCATCTGACGTTCTTGTGCAGGTGAACGCCTCGGCGGCCAAAATAGCGTAGCGAAATTTTTTTGCTGTAATATCTGGGTGCATCAACCGACGAACGGCTGTTCACGTTTTATGAGGGTATGAAAGGATTCACAATAAATATATATAGACTAGAGTTTATGGTTTGGAATTTGAGGTTTGTTAATTTGAAGAAGCTTTAATTGTTTCTTTAAATTATGAGAGACGTATAAGCTCCTGGAGCATCGTTTTGTGACCTCCACACCCGCCGTACGTTGGGGCGCTTTGAGCTGGCGCGTGTCGGCCGTGTGCTGTACAGTGTAGGTACAGCACGTGCACAGTGTACTGCACAGTGTAGGTACAGCATGTGCACCGTGTGCTGTACAGTGTAGGTACAGCATGTGCACCGTGTACTGTACAGCATGTGCACAGTGTACTGTACAGTGTATATACAGCATGTGTACCGTGTACTGTACAGTGCATGTACAGCACGTGCACAGTGTACTGTACAGTGTATATACAGCATGTGTACCGTGTACTGTACAGTGTCTGTACAGCATGTGTACCATGTACTGTACAGTGTAGGTACAGCATGTGCACCGTGTACTGTTTATGCTTCATATGTATTTAAAGTGTGCTGTACATATGCTGCATAAGTACTCTATGCTGTGCGCACTGCATGCGTAGTATATTCTGTACGTACAGGACATCTATATCTGAAACTCACTCGTATGCCGAAGCGTGGCACTGTGGATGTTCTACGTGCCACACGTACGTCAACAATACGTCATCTGAAGCCGTAGAAATACTTGATTGATGGCTCGAGTGCACCTTATTATGGTAGGTTAAATTTATGCTCCTCTAATGAGTACCTGTAGGTGGGATGTAGATCTAGAAGGTCATAAAATATTAGAACGTACGAATGATTTGTTTCAACTTACTGGTGAAGCTGGGGGATAAAAAATGGCCCCCCTTCACCAACAAAACACAGAAGCACTCGTGAGCTCGAAAACTCAAGACCGTAAACGAACAGCAGTAAATACATCAGACCACCTCGCTCTATCTCTCACTCCCTCTCTCACTCTCTCTCTCTCTTGCGAAGCTTGAAGAACCGTCCTCGCATGGGAAGTGAGATGGCGTAGATAAGCGGATGCAGAAGCTTACTCTGCTTTGGGAAACTGTTTCTACCAATAACAATTAGAGCTGCTGCTGCTGCTACTGTTGTTTAGAGCGGCTGTTATTGCTGTGAGTGCATTTGCACAGGAATGTTGGGTGTTTCTAAAGCAGCTTACCGAGGCACCTAAACTGCCAAGCGCCTGTACGACTCCCACTCAAGTGTACAGCTCTGCGCCTCGATCGCGCGTGAACGTATGGGAGTATATATATTCATTGTGAAATTTGCATACTGCGGAAACTGGTCGATGAGGTAGAAAGGGCTGTAGCGTGAGTAGATTCAGCTGCATCGCTGTATTTTTGTAGATTTGTTCTTCTACGAAAACTACTTTTCCATTTATTTAAGTAACTTAGAAAATTTTAGCATAATTTTTTCTGTACTTCCAAGAATAAACAGTGAATGTACCGACCCACTCGGAATATCTATAAGTTGCTCATACGGATTGTGTCGATACATTTATACAGACATATTTACACTTGCATCATCAAAGCATCGTACATTTCATAAGCACCACCTGATCCATACTTACACTTACATCATGAAGACATCGTACATTTCACAATCAGCACCTGATGCATACTTACAATTCATGCTGTAATGAAGTCGACAAACTTCTGCTTGTATGGCGTCGGGTTGAAGCCTGGGGCTGGTACTCTGAGGTGTCAGAGCTCGGTTTTCTTGATGTTCAGGTGTGCATTAAATCCTCTCTCGCAACTGACTCTAATTCAGATATTCATGGAAAACTTTAACACACGAGCAGCGTGTTTCATTTCGGTAGTTAATTATTTATGACTATCGTATTGCACCCGGTATTCTTGTGCGGTATTGATCTTCATGGATTCATAAATCCCATTCTCTTAATTATACTTGAAGGCTTCAAATTTCTATCACGTTGCATTCGGCTAGCGGGGTTTTTAGATACCTTAATTCCTATTCAGTGCTGCTGCCTGGTACCCTCTTTTAACAAGGCATAAGTCCCCATAGTTTTTCTGGGTCCGGGCTTAGTTTACCGGTAATTTTTGCTCGATATGAGGAAATTTCGGTGGCTTTGAGAGCGAGCGTTGACGGTACGGCACCCCGCACGGCCGCATGGAGACCGGCGCACCCGAACACTCTGCTCTGTTCGATAAGATCTGATGCTGCTGATGTTGCTGCTGCCGCTACTGCAACGTGTTTTGCAGCTGTTCTTGCTGCTGCAGCGTGTTTTGCAGCTGTTGCTACTGTTGTTGTTACTCCTAGTTGTCTCAAATACTGTTGCTTTTAACTGCTGGACACTGTTACTCTCAACTGTCGCTTTCAGCTGCTGCAGACACTGTTGCTTTCAGCTGCTGCAGACACTGTTGCTTTCAGCTGCAGCATGCACTGTTGCTTTCAGCTGCAGCATGCACTGGTGCTTTCAGCTGCAGCATGCACTGTTGCTTTCACCTGCAGCATGCACTGTTGCTTTCATCTGCCGCATGCACTGTTGCTTTCAGCTGTTGTAGACCCTGTTGCAACAGCTGCTGCATGCCGCGTGCCCAGGTGCTCCTGTTGGTGTCGCTGTCGACGAACGGTTGCTCTCACCGCGGCATAATACTGCACTCAACAGGACGGGAGCTGGGCATCGATGAGGCGCTGTTCTGGAACTCCCACAGCAGCACCGCAGCTCTTGAAGACGTACGACGGGTGCGTTACACGCGCACGAGATCGTATGCGCTGCACCAGCAGGCTGGGCAGACAATGGCTACGTGACGCGAAGGCCGCAGCTCCAGCCACCGAGAGACTATGAAGACCGAGAGATTATCGTCCAGTTCTGCACTGTCGACACAACTCAATTGCTGCCCTTGAGTATGCTCTCGCAATGATATTACTGCCGCTGTGCGGTGTTGTCACCGCGAAGTTACTGCCGCTGTGCGTTGTTGTCACCGCGAAGTTACTGCAGCTGTGCGTTGCTGCATCCATGAAATTACTGCCGCTGTGCACAACTGTTACCGCGAAATTACTTCCGCTGTGCACAACTGTTACCGCGAAATTACTGCCGCTGTGCATCGCTTCCATCTGCCCTAGGCTGCCCTAAGCCTCGGCCGTTGGGAACAAGACCGCACGCGTTTGTTAGATTTATTTATTGGGACAGTCGCACTCCTGGCTCCCCCATGAGGGCACTTAGCCTTCTGAGTTCTGATCACTGAATGTAGTTTGTTCTTATTCGATGAGACCTCTCAATCGTGTCGTTCGCACCCACCTATGACTGTTACAAAGCGTTAGAGTGAAGAATTTCAATACTTATCCGAGAGAGTCCCAATCGTCCTCTAGCTCAGAAAATCTTGATTGTATTGTAGAGCAGGGTAAATTTTGAGCTGAATTTGGGTGTCCGTGTCGTGCTGAGAGGGTTGAACTTGAGTTTCAACGGGCGTCTTCCTATGGGGTAAAGCGCTCGTGTTATCTTCACAATTTAGGATCAGGAAAATAACTGCAAGGCTTTTCCTTCTCCAACACGCACTTAGGATTTGAATTGAAAGAAATGTTTCAGCATGAATACCAGTCCTTTAGGTGTGCTTGAATGATGATTTTTTGTTCAGAAAGAAATTCATGATGAAAACTGTTTTCTAGGATTCCTACTTCAAAATTTAAATTGAAAATGACTGAGCATTTTGTTATGAGCATTTCTGCGCTTCAGTTGCCTTTATGGATCGTTGCCGGCCGACAACAAAACATTACTGTAAAGCGTTAACTTGGGACACATGCAGCATGTTTGGAATACAATACAAACTTGTTGAGGAAAATGAAGGGAATCGGAATCGAATCTGCGCTTGAATGGAAACTTCAATCGCATTTCATTTCGCGTGTGGCCTTCA